>JAPMLY010002206.1:45000-58966 GCA_026401115.1 Tetraselmis chui | reverse complement strand
CGTCGGATTTTTTGATATGAAGCTATCCCTAGAGGGAACCTGCCCTGGTACCATAGCTTTCTGTGCGCGTGTTGAAGCCAGAAGGATGCTGCCACAGGGCCTCAGTACTACCGCTTACGCCGGGTACTGTACGTCTGAACAAATGTAATAATACTTTACAGCTGAATATCGTAATAACGAGCGATGACTGCGTTTCATATTTAGCGACTGGGAGTCAGATTATGCCAAAATGACAGCTTGCTTACATTTTTGATACAGGCACTAAAAAACACCTATTCAGAGGTGTTATTTCTATTATTCAGCGCTTGATCAGGGAAGGGTGGGTGGGGTGCGCGAGCCGATGGGCGAGCGCAAAGGCAGAAGGTGGCTGCTACCAGCTAGAGGAGCTGCTTTATAGGTAAAGCAGGTGGGCGTCCGCCGCGGACAATTTACTGCGCTTGTGACGCTTTGTCTCCGCGCGTTGCCTTAGGCGGACTCAACATGGTGCGTTTACTAACCGTTAAACCCCAATATTTTACCAATATAAGAATTTAGCGACTGGGAGTCAGATTATGCCATTGATATAGACTGAAGGTCTGCATAGGCTACTAATCCGGGGGTTTTGCGACTAGCCAGCCGAAGAATAGCCAGGCCGCCGGGGTTTCGCTCATGGTGGGGTCGATGTACTTGCCAGTGACGACGTCGCTGGTTTTCGACCAACCACCCATGTAGCGGATTTTGGTAAGGGGCGCGCCGATGCATGCGGCTGCGGACGCCGCGCCTTTCCGTAGGCTATGCGATGTCCACTTGAATTGCGTGGGGGTGCAGCGCCGATGGTGTTGCACGCCTCACGAATCCACTCGGTGATGGTACCGGCCGTCCACGTGTGTGGCTGGTCCTCGGGCGTGACGGCCCAAAAAGCAGTTGGTCCGGATCCATTGCCGAGGATGTTGCAGTAACTGGTGCGTCCAGCGGTAAACGCCTCCAGGCAAAAATAGTAGTAGTTGGTGCAGACTGCGAGCATCGCGCGGAAAGTCTTGATCTGCACGAGGTTGTCCGGCTGCCAGGTTAGCGCGCGGTAGTGTCGATGGGCGAAGAGTAGCATCTGTTGTACGATGGGGGCTGGGAGCGGTACGCGAATGTCGGGGGCGGTGATGGGCTGCTGCTGCATGGCGAGCCCCCGACGTGCGTCCGCTAGAAGGGGTCCCAGCGCCATTGGCTCCTTCAGGTGGTCGCGAAAGAACTTGTTAATGGCCGAGAAGTAGGGTTGGAGGCTGTTTGCTGCGATGGTTTCGGATCGGGCGAGCTAAGCTGTAAATCGAAGCATGTCGGCCGCGGTCGCCTCGAGGGGGGTGATTCCTTCCTCGTTGCAGAAAACAGTAAAACGGCGCATACCGGTGCCATAGTTGTTGTAGGTGGTGGGGGCGAGGGAGCCGGTGAGTAGGTCGAGCACGAGGTCGCCCAAGTCGTATGTTCCGACGAGTGTGCCGACATGGTTGCGCATCGAGGCGTGCCACGGTGCGTGGGCCGCAGGTTCGACGAGTCGGTATTTTACGGGTGCGGCTTGGTAGTCGTTGTCCGCGGATGTCCGGTCGTGCCGCGGTCTTGTCGAGGACGTCCGGTTGGTCGGTGTTGGGTGGAGTGTACCACGTGTTCGGTTGAGCCAAGCCGGGGCGGTACGTGGAAAGCCGTGACGCTCCAGCCGGGCGGTCCGACGCCCTCGTACGCTCCGCGCTTGCCCGGAAAGAATAAATCTCGGGAGGGGGGGTACAAGATCTGTTCGTCGGAAAATTCGCTTAGTAGTTGGTACCATTGTTTGGCGGGCCAGTAAGGCGCGATGATTGTTGCTTCGGCCCCGGATTGGCGTAACTTCTGGACGAGGTCGGGGAGTAGCGTCCAAGGTGGGTTGCACCAGTTGGTCTCTGCTGTCCATCGGTTGTCGGGTAGATGGAGGCAGTCCACGGCTTCGGAGGTGGGGTCTCGCCAGCGGGAGTTGTAGCGGGGAAGCTGCGTATTGCCCTGCGTGGCAAACCTGTCGATGGAGTGGGGGCCCCACAAGGAATTCAGGTAAGTGAAGATGCGGGGGTTGAGTTGCCAGTCGTCCCGGTCGGTTTCGCGGCTCGGTCTGTCGGCCCAGACGTTGGCTGCGGAGCGAATATATCGCGCGCGGATGCTGGTGTTGTTGGTGTCGATGAGTTCCCACAGTTTGCGAAGTTCGTCCATCATAGCCGGGGACCTCGAAGTTAGGTGGCTGAGAACTGCCACCACTGCTTGGTTGTCTTCGTGCATGAGGACTTTGCGGCCGCGCATGAGGGGTAAGAACGAAAGGACGGCGAGTCGCACGGCCTATAATTCCTTCCAGGTGATGTGCTGCTGCTGGTCTGTCGCTTACCAGAAACCTCGGGCTTCCAACTGTTCGTTTAATACAACTCCCCAGTCGTAACCTGAGCTGTCGCAGTGAAGGTAGGCGGTCTCGATGGGGGAGAATATGGAGCGGCCGTTGTTGGCGGAGGGGACTTTGTTAATCCATGTACACACGGAATGGCATGAAGGGGGATAGAACCGCCGCTTCCCGGAACGGAGGTGTACGCCTTATCCAAGTACCGCCAAAAGTCGGTACCCGATAGGAACATATTGTGTATATGAGCCCATCGCATCGCATCGCGACTGAGTGGCGAACACCTATAGCGAACACCTATAGGTGGAGGGCCAAGACTCCCCCGGAGTCTAGCGTACACATGTGTCCATTAGAAGTCCTACGGAGGGATATGTAAACACTCCCCCTTAATGGACAAACAGGTACACCTCCGTTCCGGGAAGCGGCGGTTCTATCCCCCTTCATGCCATTCCGTGTGTACATGGATTAACAGGTTATGGGCCCTCCGCGTTTACGTGGGGTTTACTAGGGCACCGGCCGGAGTTTGTCCATTAAGGGGGAGTGTTTACATATCCCTCCGTAGGACTTTTAATGGACACATGTGTACGCTAGACTCCGGGGGAGTCTTGGCCCTCCACCTATAGGTGTTCGCTATAGGTGTTCGCCGCTCAGTCGCGATGCGATGCGATGGGTTCATATACACAATATGTTCCTATCGGGTACCGACTTTTGGCGGTACTTGGATAAGGCGTACACCTCCGTTCCGGGAAGCGGCGGTTTTATCCCCCTTCATGCCATTCCGTGTGTACATGGATTAACAGACTTGCGTCCACCATTGGAGGTCTCGTCGCAACTGGTAGGTGAGTTGCACCCGGCCTCCCCATCCCGTGCGCGTAGCGAGGACATCGTGTAGTTCGCGGAGGTAGAATCGGGCTGTTGGAATGGCGAGGTACAGGTACTGTACTTTTCCGGCGAGCACTGCGAGCTGCCGGGCAGGGAGCCACCGTGCGTCGCGCGTAGAGCGTTGTAGGAGGGTCCGGGCTAAGGTAGCGATGGCCTGATGTAGTTTCGAAGCAGGGGCTCGGAACGTAGAGGTTGTGGTGTCGATTTGGAGGCCGAGGTGTTCGCAGATTTGCGTCGGCTCCCAGTGGCCTTTCTTGGGGTTGCGTCCTAGCCCGAGGCGGTCGAGTAGGCACGCGACGCGGTCGCGGAGTTGTAACGCTGCGTCGCTGCTGTCGGCGAAAAATAGGAAATCGTCCATGTATGGGAGTAATCGGACACCCCGCCACCGAGAGTTGCGCAGATAGCGTCGGGACGGTGTAGGCCGTGTGGGCTGCTGTTGCGTAGCGAGACGGGGGTTGTGTCCGGTGGGGTTGGGCAGTGGTTCGCGTAAGTGCCGGATAAAAACTTCGGTAAGCCGGCAAAAATAGTAACTGCTGCATTTCCCGCCCATCGGAAGCCCGGCGAGTCTTTACAGTGTTTCGCGATAATTTTCCGTGAAGAAGTCTCTGTCCTCCTCCCGTATGCCCAGTGTGTAGCAGCCGTCCGCGAGGTCGAAAGATACCATCCAGTCGCCGGCCCGCGTCACGTTCTTGAGGTGCTTGAGTGTCTCGAAAGTTAGCTTGTGGTCCTTGCAATGCTTGTTCAAGGGGTGTAAGTCGATAATTAGTCGCCATTTGTTTTCGCCCGGTTTTGGGACTAAAAACATTCTGGAAACCCATTTGTTGCGCTGGCCTGGGTCCGAGGCGCCTGACTGCAGAAATCGGGGAAGCTCGGAGTCCATGAAATTAAGCTGTTGTTTTGTTGCGTTCAACATGGAGGAGCCGCTGTTGAAAGGTGGGGGTCGCCGGCCGCCGATGAAAGGTATGCAAACCCCGTGACGAATCCAACCTAGAACTTGTTCGCTCGCGCCTAATCGCTTCCACTCGGACGCTCTGTTCCGCACGCGGTGTCGCATGAAGTTAGAACGGTCGTTGCATGACGTGGCGCGGCGGGTCACACCGTCAGGCGTTCTTGTCCGGGTTCTTGGTCTTCGTGTCTTTGGGGTCGGCGTTGTCTCTCGGTGGTGGATTGGGCTTGAGTTGGGGTCGGGGGTTCGGCGTCGGTGTAGGCCGGTCGGGGGGGGGGGTCGGTCGGGAGTCTTGCGCGCGAAGGTAGCTCCCGCGGCGGCTTTGGCGCTAGCGAGTAGTGAACACTCGAGGGTTTTGTCGATGAACGCTCGGTGTAGGTTGTCGTACTCGGAGGAGGCAACTTCCGGTCGCGGCTTGAGGAACCGCTCGTAGGCGAGTTCTGCGAAAACGCGGTCCGAATCGCTCGTCTCCCCTCCGCCCTTGGTGTGTCGGATGTGGGATATCCGCACACGGGCGGCCTCCTCGAGCGCGCTGTGGGTGTGGTTGCTTTGACGAAGGGTGACGACCGCCGCCGCGAATTCCGGTGAGTCCTTGGGATAATTTTGAATGTCTTCCAGAGCTGATAAGCTCGCCGTGTTAGCGCAGGCGGCGTAGGCGGCGTGACAGGCCGTGGTGCGGTATTCTTCGAGCGTGACGTTGTGCCGGCGGGCGGAGAGGTGGCGGTAGGTGTCACAAGTGAGCTTCCAGATTTGTGGGGGGGGCAATGCGGGGTGAGCTACCCCCCGTTGAGATGTCGGGGGGGTAGCTCGAGGCCGGGGGCAATGTAGGGTCCCCATAGCTATGTGTCGATGTGGTAGTCCTCATCTGGCAGGGCTGCTGGGGGTACCGTCGTCGCTGGGGCTGGGGCCAGGGGTCGCACGGTGGGGTCGATCGAGGGTAGCTCGGTCGGCAGCTGGGCGCTACGGGCGTCGTGCTCCGTAATTCCACCCTTCGGCGTGTCGTTTACGCCGACGGGACTGGCTAGCTGTGCGCTGACTTGCTTTGCTGCTGCTAGTTGAGTGATGATGGTCGAGCTAAGCGTAGCCGTTAGTTCGGTAAAGGCTTGCTGGAAACGGCCATTTAGTTGCTCCTCTGAAGCGGCAACGTTAGCGAGTAAGCGTTGCTCATGTTCTTTGAATTCTATTGATGTAACAAATTCCGGCGCGTCGCGAATTTCGTCGTCGACTTGTCTGTATGTAGCCATCGTTTATTCGAGCAGGGTAAAGAGTCTCGGCCCTAGTAGACGCGGTCGAGGGTAAGCTGTCACCTTGCGCAGCTACGAAAGCTACGATGAAGGTGGCTGCTACCTGCTAGAGGAGCTGCTTTATTGGTAAAGCAGGTGGGCGTCCGCCGCGGACAATTTACTGCGCTTGTGACGCTTTGTCTCCGCGCGTTGCCTTAGGCGGACTCAACATGGTACCTTTACTAACCGTTAAACCCCAATATTTTACCAATATATGAATAAATCTGCAGTTGCAGATTCTCGTACTGGGTACCGTGTACGAATTTTTTTATCGCGACATCCGCGGCACATCTTAACACCGGTGTTTCATAAAATCTGTACCCGGAGATAGAGAAGATCTGCGGATTTGATTGTGCGGACGCCTCGGGCGCCCGCAGATATCGAAAAATGTGCAGCCGCTTCGGACGAACGATCCGCACATTTTAAAAGTACTTTAAGATAGTATTCGGTATCGGTACGCGCTCCCTGCAACAGCTCCCTGCCCGAGTGCGAGCGCTCGCAAGAATATCCTCACGCGCGCCATCAACAGTCAAGCGCAAGTGAGAGACTCAGTAAGTCGACGTTTGCGGGTACTGTTGAAGGGTCGGGAGTCCGAGCATGACCACGGGGAAGACGATAGCGGTGGTGGAAGATCTCACGAAGCGCGACATACAACCCAACAAGTGCACGGAGAGAGGTGCATAAAAGGAAGGTACGAACGTGTGTGCGAGGAGGGTGAGGAAGGCGGCTGTGAGGAGGTTGGTCAAAGCCGGCTCAATTGGCACGCCGACGAAGATGTCGCATGGTCTTGCGCGGCCATCGCCCAAAAAAGTTTCACTTGTGTACCCTCTTGAACCAAAGAAAGGTGGTTCGAGAAGAGAAATAGGATAGTTACAAGGGATTGTCTAGCTGGCCCCGCAAGGGGGCCAAGTGTGGGAGAAAAAGGGAGTAAACAAAGAAGGGTGGCGACCGGGAAGGCAACGGATGGCCCGGCCGGCCGACAAAGGCGGGCACGCACATGAGTGCACGCAGTGCAACACAAAGTACTAGGGCAAGACAATAGCTACAATGTATATAAGCACAATACATAGGGAGGCGGTTGCTAACACTCCCCCTCAATGTAGACAAGGTCTTGCCATACAACCTCGAGCTTGCCATAGGATTTCCCGTCGTGACAGAAGGAGAGGTTGTCACGGTGGGAGAAGCCTTGCGCTAGGCCGAAGTCCGAGTAGGCGGTGCGACATGCGCTAACAAAAACACGTTGTTATCGGTTATTGGCAAGCAAAAGCGGTGCATGATAGACTGCGTTAAGTACCGGAATGACATGTAGCGAGGGAATGAACTATCCGCGGGAAAGTTGGTCGGCGCATCACAGTAGCGACCGGCGGGGAAGGAGCATAGCGACGCAGGATAGTCTTCACCGTGTAGCCACTCGAGAGAAGTAGCCGGGCCGCTGCGTGTAGAATCCCCCCTTCGGCGTGGGCAAGGTTAGACCGGCGCGGAGGTCAAATGAGCGTTGCCTCGAAAATAAACGAGAAATATACTACTTTAAGTAACGCGCTAGCCAAAACAGCGGTGAAACCGATGGCCGGCGCGGGGTAGAGCTTATGAAGTGCATTGGTGGGGAGAGAAAGAAAGGCAACCAACCTACAAATGGTTGATGAAAAGAGAGTTGTAGAACCATGGACACGGTTTCTTGAGGGAGGGTGCGGTTCGACCTTGCTTGGGCCGAAATAGCCGCTGAACCAGAAAGGAAAAGGTTTGACAGAGGGTGCGGTTCGACCTTGCTTGAGCCGAAATAGCCTTTGAACCCTAAGGAAAAGGTTCGAGAGAGGGTGCGGTTCGACCTTACTTGGGCCGAAATGGCCGCTTGCCGGTGTGCCTAGAAGATACCGACGGTTCCCTCAGAAAGAAAAGGGAAAAATTTCCCATATAACCAAGTGGAGGAGCCCATAACATGTTGAACCAAGGAAAGGTGGTTCGAGAAGGGAAGCGGGATAGTTACAAGGGACAATCTAGCTGGCCCCGCAAGGGGGCCATGTGTGGGGACAAAAGGGAGTGAGCAAAGAAGGGTGGCGACCGGCAAGGCAACGGATGGCCCGGCCGGCCGACACAGGCGGGCACGCACAGGACCGCAAGCAATGCAACACGAAGTACTAGGACAAGACAATAGCTACAGCGTACATAAGCACATTACATAAGGAGGCGGTTGCTAAGCTAACATACCTAGTACCGTGATGGCTCGCGCAAAGAAGCTTGGAGTGCGCGGGCAAGGCGGCGTCATGGCCTCACGAGAGGCAGCGATGCTTGTGTAATCTGTATTTGTAACGGTTGCAGCCGCGACATGTATCTGCGGCTGCGGAAATATGTGAAACGCGTCTTTCGAGTACCTCGTTTCCGGCTGATGCAAAAGGACATAAATATACAAGACAATATTCAGTAATTATACCGCATGCGCATGTGCGGGTGAGCTTGGGTCGGGAGCCCGCGAGCACGGAACTTGGTAGCGGTGAGCGTGACGCATGCCCGCCTATTCGTGTTTGCTTTTGTCTCCGCGCTCTCCTACGTTGTGGCATCGCGCGGTACATATACATAAAGTTCTCCTTTTTATCGTCCGCGGTCACTCGCCGTCGGCGGCTCCGGTGCGTTTTATTTGTACCATCGCCAGCGTGACCCTCCCGGGATCTTTTATTCGTCGCTCGACCCGTGACCGGGTACAACTACCCGTACCGCCCCTATTATCGGCATCCTCGAGACCCTTGGCCGCTACCGGTACCGCTACAACTTTCGCCCGCGCGTGGTCATCCCCTTCAGCAAGGCTCAAGGCATCGGCACGCGTCATCGCTATCCGTGTACGGGTACTGCAACGTCAGTACTGCTCTCAGCCCACTAAATTCATTCTAATCGCTACCCGTACTCGGAGCCCGCTATTTGCAAGGTCATCCTTTATCGCTGGGCGCCTCACTACCTACGATACGGCGTTGTATGACGGAGTTTCCATCCGACTCTTGCGGTGGTTGGTACACGGGTACCAAATAGCTTCTTTGCTCTTTTCTTGAGCATCTCCATCGCAGGCTCCAAGGCTCTCCACTACAAGCACCGCGAGGGTAGAGGCGCGACGGACCGGCATCGAGGAGCCCACCACGTCGGCGGAGAATCTTCCCTCCAAGGCACGCCACAGCGCCACCTCGGGCGACTTCCGGTATAGTCCAAGCCACATACCCCCCCCCCCCTTCTTCGACCCCGCGTGCTCTACTTATTTTAGGACGCGACACACGTGCCACCCCGGATGGCCGCCGCGGCGACCCGGCCGGGACATAGTCATCGGCGTCATCCACCGCGACCTCTACGCCGGTCGCCCGGCGGCGGGGCCGGGTCGCGCCCTATGGCCCCCGCTCCGGGTGACCTTCCGACATCATCACCTAATGCTCAAGCGCCTTCGCATGCCTTACGACCTGGAAGTACTCCGTCTCGGTTTTTACCCCCCACTCCCACAATGCGCTCCCCCGCTCCTTTGAGGTGCGTTAGTTGCTCCGCGTCGTTCCCGACCCTTCAAGCGCTATGCGCCCACCTAAACTCCCCCGCGACAACGTGCACTTTTGCGCCCGACAATTGCCCAGTTGTGGATGCCGATCGCCACCTTCTCGCGCCGTGCACTTTTTGCGGACGATACTTTCGGAGCGGTGGCCTTAGTAGACACCAACATTCTTGCTCTCACCGTACTTCTACGCCCTCCCAACCGCCGGCATGCGGTGCTTCGCTTCCGCGCGGTCGGCCGTCCCCGCCGCATCCCCAGTCCTTGCCCCCCGCCGTCCAATGGTGCCTTGACCATGGGGCCACTGGTGGGGAGAACTCCAAAGCCTTCTTCGAGTCCTACCTCCTTTCTTTCCGATCTAGTACGTCCTCGAACGGCGTCCCCCCTTCGGTGGTACGCCTGGTCAAGCCGGTCTTCGAGGAGCTCGTCGGTTGCGTTTTGTCTCTCCGCGGTAGGGCTAGCCAAGGGGCTTCCGCGGAAGCGGCTTGGGCGGCGTTGCTTTTATTTCCGCGCTTAGTTTTGCGCCCCATGGCTGATTTCACTTCCGCGGGGCATTTGCCCCCTGACCCAGTCGCTGATTACCGTGACAACCGCTTAGCCCATTGGGCGTCAGGAGATATCGATACATTGTTTTCCGCCGCTCGCGCTCACGCATCCCTTACCAATGGGCGGGCATCGCCACCTACCTCACTTCCGAGGGCCGGTACCGACCCCATCTCCCCTTCGCGACCCTTTCATAACGGCGTCTGGGCCAAGGTCGCCCACCGGGCGGCTAATCTAGCTGCGGTTGGGGAGTACCGTCGTGCCATGGAGGCCCTAAGCTCCAACCCCGTTGCAAGTGGTCGCGGAGTGCACGAGGAATTATCACGGTTGCACCCACAAGACGATGACGACCTCGCGGACGTGTTGCCGGATCCCTTCTCCCTCCCTCGTATCAAACTCCGTGCTTCGGAAGTTGATATCATGGAGGTCGTTGCTAGATGCCCTCGAAAGTCTAGTCCTCACGTCGACGCTTGGAGGTTTGAAACTCTTCGCGCGTTGGGTACCCCTTGCACTCTCACCGGTTTAGCCGAAGCCATCGTGAATGCAGAAGTTCCACCAGGCGTTGCCTCATTCCTCGCCTCTGCCACACTTATCCCGCTAGACAAGCTTGATCCCGAACAACGATGCGCACAAGAGCAAGAACTTCGCGACCAAAAGGGGACGCTGCGCCCGATTGGAATTGGCTCCGTTCTAGTTCGTTTTGCGAATCGCGCGCTTCTCGCCGTAATTGGTGACGGAGTGTCTCAATGGTTGGCTGCTCGGCACCAATTTGGGGTCGGCGTCCGCGGCGGGGCTGAGATCGTACAATTCATGGTTCGAGCCGCGCTTGACGCTTCACCGGACTGGGCGGACATGCAAGGCGACGCATCCAACGCCTTCAACGAGTTATTGCGGCGTCCCTTGTTTGAGGAGTTGTCAACAAATCCCGCGCTTCGACCGTTGCTCCGCGTCGCTACTATGTTGTATGGCCGTCCATCTACCTTGTACGTTTACGACTCATCAAATGCTCACGGCCCGGCCATGCGCATCCCGAGTACCCGTGGAGTCCATCAAGGTTGCGTTCTCGTGGCCATGTTCTTCGCAATAGTTGCCTCCCGGGTATACAAACAGTTGGCTGCGATTGCCCCGAACGAATCCGTTGTATGCTGTTATTATGATGATGGTCACTTCTTGGGACCCCCTGCGTCTCTCGTGGCTATTGGCGACGCTATGCCGGAGGCGTATGCTAGCGTTGGCATCACAGTAACCATCCGCAAAAACTGTTTGTATTCCCCTTTGGGTGTCGGTGATGCTTTCGATAACTTACCCGACGGCCACATCATGCGGGGAGTAAATGTCTCCACGGAAGGGACGAAAGTATTGGGGGGGCCAATGGGTACATCCGATTTTGCTCGAGACGTGTTCGAAACGGCCTTAAGTAAGTATGAGGCCTACGGCGAACGTCTAAGGGGTCTAGCGGCTCACCGGCACACTCACACTGCGCTTCGTATCCATCAACATTGCAACCGCCGCTTCGGACATTTTGCCCGTACAGTCCCCCGAGGTCTTGGCAGGGGTGAGGGCTACGGTGACACCGTCGTAACATTCCTCGAGCGCGCTGACAATGCCACCCTAGATGTGGCGGCTGAGATATTGGGCCTTCCCGCAGCTAGCCTACCCAGCAACACTCGCTCCGAGATGTCTCTTCCCATACGTTTCGGCGGCATGGGGGTGGGGGATTTTGTGAGGTGCTACTTTGGTTAGGCTAAGTTGGCAACCTTAGACTAATAGTAGAACCTAATCTCTGGATCTAATTATACAGCGTAGAGAGAATTAGTAAGATTGTCTTAGGAACAGGGTTTCTACAATCTGGGTGTGGCGTAATTCTATTCTGTACCGGTCTTCTCCTCTACCAGTAAGTCCCCGTCTTAAATATCCACACCTCAGGTGTTCTAGAAACAGCCTTAGAACCTGTAGCTTGTGCTGTCTGCTAACTAAACCAAACTATTATACTAGTGATACAGGTTAACTGAGGTTACGTGTACCGTCTATCTAACCTCATCGCACAAGCTCCTTGAACTATCTAGAAAAGAACTATCTAGAAGAGATACTGCTAGTAACTCTGTACTGTCGAGGAAAATACGGCGATACAGTTGTACTGCCGTGATGACAATAAAAGAGTCACTGAATATCGCTAAGATACAGGTACCATTTAGAGGAAATAAATAATGTCAGATACTAGCACTTAGCTAAATGGCTAGGATATGACAGATTTGGCTGCCTTGGCGGATGCGGCCCATGTCGGAGCGGCCGGTTTTGCAGTGGGCTCAGCTATTCGTTTCCTAACAACACAAGACGCTCGCGTGCGCGGGGATTCCCAAGACGATGTTCCAATGGAGCCGACCATGTATGGACGGTTAGCGAGTGCTATGACCACAACGGTGTCCCGTAGGCATGGTACACCGGACAGAGACGACGGCGATAACGAACCCATGTGGTCGTTAGAACTCGCTTCGTCGTGGGCGCGCTTGGACGCTGCGTGCGGTTCTCACGCTCTCGCCGAGTCCGAACCCTTGATAACCACAGCCTTAGCGATGCTCCCCCCGAAACGTCCAACGGTGGCTCGCGCCGGCTGCGTTGCCGAAGCCCGATCAAACAACGAGCATATTGCCCAGTCCCTTGATGGCCTACCCTCGCTCGTCCCTCTTTCTGCGTTTGCCACGGACATCTTTCCAAAGCTACAAGGCGACATCAGTGAGCGCGTCAACTTGTTTCGCTTCGCGAAGCTCGCTCCCACGTTTTCCAACCGCGCTCGGCCGGAGTCTAGGCGTTTTCTATCTCGTCTCGGCCACGGCGCCCTTGCGTTTTTGGCTTCGGACCCGCCTACTTCGGGTCGCCTGGGCGAGCTCCGTGACAAGTTCCCTGAGCACTACGACGCAGTTTTCCGCGTCGCGGTCTGTCGCATCTTCGGCCTACCCTCATCTCGCATCCTCTCTTCTCTACGCTCCCCCACTGCTTGTGCTTCTTGCCACCTCTCGGTTCAAGCTATGCGGGGTGCGTTCTCGTCGGCGGGTGTTGACATGTCGGATGATGCGTGGGCCACTGCTTTTGCGGACCATTTGGCTCGTTGCGGCGGAGATGCTTCGGTCCACACCGCTCACTCTTGGTTAGTGACGGCCCTTGCGGAAATCATCTCCGAGGTTCGTGGCGCACTCGGGGTTGGCGTCGAGGTTCTCACAGATCCCACGATGTTAGTTCAACTCCCCAACGGCAACGACGGTCTCCCCGCGGATGTGGGTGTCTTGCACTATCACGGCATCCGAGGCTCAAAACTTGCCCTTGATGCCGTGGTTTCCGGTTTGTTCGGCGTGTCTAGCCCCCCGTCACCCGAAGTCGCTCTCCGCCATGCTGAGAAGACCAAGTTCGAGAAGTACTCGGAGGGGTTGAGGAGTCGCCCCGACATCCGCTTCATTCCCTTTGCAGTCACGGAATCTGGTACTCTTGGCGGCCACGCCACGGCTTTCTTGACGGAGCTAGCCAAGCAGGCAGCCGCATCTAAAGGGATGCACGTGGGCAAGTTGTTGGCCTCCTGGCGTCGAAAGGTCTCTCTCGCCGTCCATGTTGCTCACGCGGACAACGTCTTGCGCGGTTTGTTCGCCGCTGCGGACGGCACGGAGGCCGCTTCTTCCTCGGCTGGGATGCCTTCTCCAGCCACGGCGCTCTTCACCCGCGCCATGGGCCGCAAGCGTCCCCGTGCTTTCTCGAGCGGCGCGTGAGGCGCCGCTTGTCGCCTCCACGTGTTGCATTCTCGGCGTGGCTTAAGAGTTTACTTAGTTTAATCTGCTAGGCTTGTGCACAATGTAGTGCTTTCCTTTTGCTGTGCTTTGGATTCCGTGATCCCCTTGTCACTCTTGCCCTCTTGTTTCCCCTCCCACTTTCCCTGTTCTTGCTCATCTGATTCTTCTTGTAAGCAAAATATTAGTACATAAATATACAGATTTACTGCACCTGTAGTATTTGTACGACTGTCTGCAGGAACGGCTACGGATTTATATAAAACGCGGCCTAAATATATCCAAGCAGCAGATTCATAAAATCAGTAAAGCGATTAACTATGACTGGATGTAGTTAGGGGCGGTACTACGTCTTTCCTTCATCGCATCCTTGTAAGCAAATTAGATGAGATGACTCTTGTCAAATAACCTAAATAGACCCTGATTAGGTCATTACGGCAGCATCACTACCCTGTTCATTACCCGTACCGGGTATCGCTTTGCGGGCGGGGGGGGGCTCCATATCCGACGGCGAGTGCTACACAGGCTCAGCCACGCCACACCCGTCTGAAGGCCGTCGTGAGGGACAAGGTGGCTCCGCAGCTATCTGCCCGACGAAGCCTAAATTTCGCTAGTATTCATCTGCGAGCTTGTTTTCCACCTTTTCTA
>JAPMLY010002206.1:0-42500 GCA_026401115.1 Tetraselmis chui | reverse complement strand
AATTTGGTCTTTTTGGCCGAAGTTTAATACCGACTGGATGCTGCATTTTTCATCCCGAATCGCTCCCGATTGTGTCAAGAAAGTGTTGTGGCACGGCCAGCAGGTGTCTACGCTAAGGGGATGCTGATGTGTGGGGTTGGACTATGGTTTTAACACATGACTACATTGCAATGTAGTTAGCCGTCGCAGTGTCATTGCACCCACCCCATCCCTTCTCCCCATATGCGCACAGCAGAGAGAGAGAGAGAGAGAGAGAGAGAGAGAGAGAGAGAGAGAGAGAGAGAGAGAGAGAGAGAGAGAGAGGGAGAGAGAAGGGAGAGAGAGAGAAAAGAGAGAGAGAGTGTGTATGCAAGGTGGGCATAGCTTTAGTCTTGAGGGGGCGGGCTAGGAGGGAGGAGGGAAGCTAACTACCTGATCATCTACATGCACTCTCGTGTGTGTGTTTGTGTGTGTGTGTGGAGGAGGAGGAGAAAGCTTGGGTGGGAAGCAGGGTGGGGGGGGCTGTCTGCGGGTATCACGTCATATTTATCCAATAGGCTTGCGATATTATCATTTTATCCCGGTCTAGCATGTCAATTATCTTTCGCCGTGGACCGCTCAGAACTATGTGCACGACAATGCCATGCTTTTTCTCTGAGCCATATCGTTGTGACAATTGTCGTGATGGGACAACATATTTCTCTTTATCACGAATTCCGCTGAGTTTGGAATGTCGATATGATGAAGTGGATATCTGAAGGAATGTTGCGTGATTGATTGATAATATGGTGGTAAGAATTGATCGACCAAGTCACATTCCATTCAGCGGGTGATGCGACGTGTTGGAAGTATGGGGTGTATCTCCGTTTGCTGATATGAATTACTTCGAAACGAAGGTATTCACGAAGAAAATCGAGACCTTCAATCACTAGCGGGCCAAGCAAAGTACCCGTTCTTTGCTATTCCAACTGCCAAATTCTTCCTCAAAGAGTTGCACTCTATTGTCGGCAAGAAGTGGGGAGACATTTTCCGGCTGATACCACAGCCGCGTCGCGACCTGCGCAATGGTGGACACAAGTCCCTAGTCAGTCAAACGGCTAGTCCATCCACAAGCTCGTCGAGACCTCGTACTTGCACACGGACTGCTCGGGCTACGGATGGGCAGCGATCCCGAGCGAGCGCCTCGAGGCTCGAGGATTTTGGAGCGCCGAGGCCGAACAACAACACATTACATGGACATAGCCGAAGGCCGTATGACACGCAGTCGAGGGTTTCTTGCCGCAAATGGTCGGCCACAACGTCCTCATGCACAAAGACGACCAGACAGTCCGTCATATTCACGGTGCGTGACATGCCTAAACTCACGCACACCTGTCATCAGGGAGGAACTACGACGTCTGTGGTGCCTACTCGACACAAACTACATCAACCTACGAGCGCGCTACATCCGATCAACAGCCAACGTATGAGCCGACAAGCTCAGACGACACCACGACAACGACGACTGAAAGCTAGACCCGGTGCTCTTTGCGGAACTCGACGAGAGGTTCGGAAGACACTATGTCGATCGCTTCGCGTCCGCGCGCAACAAACTACTCCCCCGATATAACTATGGCTGGAAGGACCCGACTTGCGAAGCCGTGGACGCCCTACACCCATCGGACTCAGACTAGCGCAAGGAAAACAACTTGTGCAATCACTTGTGGCTCCTATTACCCAACTTCGTCCAAAAACTACTACAAAGTGCCGCAACATTATTGTAATTGAAATTGAAATTGTTTACAACATGTACCGGGTGAGACCGGCTGCTGTCTCTGGGCCCTCCCAACTATGCCATGTAGAAAACTTACAAGTCGGGGCTAGACCGTGAACCGCCTAAGTTTAACCTCTCCAAAGGGTGTTGGGAGTTTTTACTCCCCCCTCCCCCCCCGGGAGCCTAACGTGCGTGGGGGTGGTGGCTTTTAGTAAGGGGCGTGTGTGGGTGCGGTGAGTGGAGGTGCGGCGTGCGGTCGTGTGAGATTTGATTCGGTAGACGAGAAGGAGATGGTGCAACCATTGGATAGTGTGCAAGTGGAGTTGAGTTAGGATGCGGGTCGTGTTAAAAGTCGTGTTTTTGAGATGAGTTTGTCAAGAGGGTCAGTGCGGAGGGTCAGAAGGGAGGTGAGACTGCTCATGGTGGATGAGTGAGGTGTAACAGTGCGGCTCATGACTAAGGGCAGAATGTGTTGGCTAATGGCATCGGCGAGGGTGGTGTGTTCATCGCGAATCGTGCGTGCGGTGTGGGATAGGTTGTGGTCATTGCAGTATTTCCATTCCCCTATTTGAATCTTTTTAATAGGAGTAACCTCGGCGGCCGTTTGTGTGTCCGACGAATCTAGGTTCGAGAGGCTTGATGAAGTCGGGGGTCTCAACGCGGAGGGGAGTATCTCGGCAGAGAAGATGGCATGGCATGAGGTGAGGTAGTCGGGCGAGAAGCCTTCGTCAACAGCAACTAGACGGGTGGGCATGTGGGTCGGGTGAGGGGGGTGAAAGTCAAGGGGGGTATGGATGGGTGTGGGGGATGTGAAAGATTTGATGGGATTGTTACCAAAGTCTACCGTGACTGTCTCCCGTCGGCCTCCGTTGTGGCGTTCCATGAGGGAGAGGAGGAGTTGTAGCGCGCTGTTGTGGCGGTCTTGTCTACGGCCGGACATCGTTGGGCAGTTACCGAACATGTGGCCGTTGCTGGTGAATTGACCACACATGGGGCAGCGCAGGGTGGGGTTGTGTGATAGGAGGCGGGTGGTGTGCACTCCCCACATGAATTCTTGCTTATGTGTGAATTGGACATTGGTGAGTGATGTGTGTTGTTTGTGGAAGGTGAAGTCCGCCCCGTCCGCCGCGGCGCGGGCGAGGAGGGCGCCGTGTTTGGTGGCTTGTGAGAGGGGTATGTATGTGTGTTTGGTGTTGTACGTGTGTGCATCGCTTTTGAGGTTGGTGTACATGTAGGGTATGGGTTCTCCTAGTGTTTGGGGTAGGAATGTGTATGGCTAGGTCCAGTGGCCCATCGACACGTCTTAACCCGTGGTTTAGGTTGTGTCGGCTGGGTAGTCGTCCGCAACTTGGTTAGCGAGGGTGTGTGCGAGGTCGTCGCCGATCGAGTTGTCACAACCAGCCTCTCGGTGGCTGGTTGCTAATCAAAATCTCTCATGGGAAGCGTTCAATGAGTGAAAAGTGCTGGTAGTTCTGTAAGCAAACTACAGTGGATCAGTCGCTATGCGGGGATTGAAGGAAAGAAGTTACAATGTGGAATATCCTGTCACCGCCCTCCATTGTGCTAGACTATTTATAGTCTAGCGAAGCTCGCCTTCGGTCTCGTCACGCGTCGCGCTTCCTCAGGCAGGTGTCGACGTGTCGACGTCCGTAGTCTTTCGTAGGCCAGGTTGCGTTACCAATTGGCCTCGTGCCTAGCGTCTTGACGCATGGGAGAACTCACTGTGCGTACTGTACATACAGGGAGGTACATATACGTACAGTACTGCGGACAGTGTCCTCGAGCTTCACAATGGCAAGTGTAACTGCTAGTACACTACATCCGTGGAAGGTACGGTATAAATATCGTTGCGAGTACTTGTACTAGTCATGTAACGTACTGTCACAGGACAGTACTCGCCACAAGTGGTTGTGTGCTTTGATTTTGCCTAGATGGGTGCGGATGCCTTACGTGCAGCGAGTCTTGAGGGTGTGTGTGATAGAGTCAAGTGTGTCGCGGTGAATGTTGTGTCGGTAGGCGGATGGGCAATTCATGTAGCCTTTGATAAGGCGGAGTGAGCACGCACTGTCCTTAAGGAGGTGGGTATGGCCGAGTTGTAGGCCGATATTGAAGCCCGCAAGTGCCGCAAGTGTGAGAGGGAGGGGTGGAGGTCACCAAAATTTTGACGCGTGTATCCGAGGCGGCGTGGGTGGCAGCCGCTCCAAGGGGGGAGGGGCCTCCCTTTTTGGAGCCGCCAGTGTAAACGAAGTCATGCCAATCCCAAGCAAGGACTCCTCTTGTGGGGGAGTATATTAGTGACATGCGCTCCCAAAGGGGGTAAGTGATGCGGTGGGTGGGGTTAGGGGGGAGGTGGTAGATGCTTGAGGAGTGTGGTGAGTAAGTGTCGAACAGGGGTGGAGGAGGGATGTTGATGGGGGGGTTGGGGAGGTGAGTATTGTAAATGGATTCGAGGCTGTTGTGGAGGGCGGTCATTGCCGTGTGCGAGGAAAAAAGGAAAGTGCGAGGGGGTTGGCAACGAGGTAGATGTCCACCATCCAACGTGTGCCAAATGGTGTGGGGGTGGGGTGCTTGTATGTTAGTCCAGGGTAGGAAGGTGTTTGCGTCGTTGGGAAGGGTGTAAAGGTGGTGGGTGTATGGTGAGTTGAGGTATTTGGAATGGCGGTATGATGTGTGTTCCCATCGGGGGAGTATGAGGATGGTGGCGGTAGGGGAGTGTGAGGAGTAGTAGTGGAGTAGTACTAGTAGGTAGTGGAGTGGGCGCTAGTGATTGCGTGTTCCATGGTGCGTCGCAGACATTCGTAGTTGTATTCCGGGTTAGCGATGTTAATGCCGTGCCATGTGTGTGGTGCGTTGCTGCCGCTGGATGAGAAGACTATGTCTTCAGGGTAGAGTGAGTGATGGTAAGTGTTAGCGTGAAAAGATTTGTTGAGGAGGTAAGAGTAGAGCTCGGTTTGGATATGGAAGGTGCTGCGAAGGGCTGAGAGAAAGGTCCTCACGAGCTGCCCATTTGTTGCGTGTGGTTGTGGCGAGTGTGATTGAGTGGATTTCTGAGGGGGAGCCTAGTCGTGTGATGGGGTGGTAGACCTCTTCTTCGAATGTGCGATGTGTGAGGTCGGGGCGGAAGAGTTGGAAGAGGTGTTGGGTGCGGGGACCGGAGAGTGTTGTGACTGCTCGGCCGTCTGGGGTGCATAGGATGGTTGTGTCGTGGAGGGTGGGGTGGGTGTGGATGGTGTTCCTAGCCCATTCAGCTACATGCTAGTAGTATCTGACATTATTTATTTCCTCTAAATGGTACCTGTGTCTTAGCGATATTCAGCAGTGACTCTTTTATTGTCATCACGGCAGTACCACTGTATCGCCGTATTTTCCCTTGACAGTACAGAGTTACTAGCAGTATCTCTTCTAGATAGTTCGTCTCTAGATAGTTCTAAGAGCTTATGCGATAAGGTTTCATAAACGGTACAGATAATCTCAGATAATCTGTATCGCTAGTAATAGTTTGGTTTAGTTAGCAGACAGCACAAGCTACTGGTTCTAAGGCTGTTTCTAGAACACCTGAGGCGTGGATATTTAAGACGGGGACTTACTGGCCGAGGGAGAGACCCATACCGGTACAGACCAGAATTACGCCACACCCAGATTGTAAAAAACTCCGTTCCTAAGACAATCTTATGAATTATCTCTACGTTGTAGAATTAGATCCAGAGATTAGGTTCTACTATTAGTCAAAGGTTGTCAACTTAGCCTAACCAAAGTAGCACCTCACACGTGGTTTCGGAGCCCTAGAACAGCTAGATGAGACGAAGATGTCTAACCGAGCATGAGAGAGACTACCAGAGGAAGTCGATGGTCGACTAGAGGGGGCGCCTTTTGGGCCGACACAGCCGACGTCGACAGAAGGTGGAAACATGCAGTGCGAGAAGGATCGAGTCCCACGATGGAGCCTATGTCGGTACACGTCACCGAGATGCTACAACGTCTAAGTAACCGAGTTGACACTTTTTCGATGGAGCTATCTCAATTGCGTGCCCACGTCGACAACGGTTTCAGACATTATGAAGGCCGAGTGAATAGAAGCCGAGAGACGGAGAATTTTCTTCGAGGAGAACAATTGAGATCGGAGAGGACGCGAGAGATGCCGAGCATGATGCCGAACGACGTCAAACCCGCCAAGATCAAGAGCATCGCTACGACTAACATCGATGAACTGAGAAACTGGCTCCGACGTGCACGAGGGTATCTAATGTGACGAGTACAGTCATGCAACCGTACATTGCAGGACATTGTACATGTACTCGTTACGGATTCCAATTCGTGCTTTTCCACAGGACGGACGTATACACGTGGGTACGTCGCTACTGCAATATTGTAAGGGTGTTGATGCTTCAGTACGACCAGTACCTCCCGGTACGTACATATATGCATAATTAATCTAACCAGCTAGATGACGCGCCAGAACGAGCTCTTCGATGCAGAAGGAGCCGCGTCGTGAAACCCAATGCTAGGCATGCCGCGTCTCGAGGCAGATGACGACGGTTAGACAACCCTAACGCCTGACACGTAAGCGTAGCTTGCAAGCGTAATCAATCAGGGCAGAAACCTATTTAAGCCCAGTGCATTAGAGGGAGGTGACATAACCATTTAACAATTTCTTTGTTCACTTACAACATCTACTGCCTAAGTATAGCAGTGAAACATATTTCACCATCGCCTCTCGATAACATCATTTTGCCATCTTGCAACGACAGATCTAGACAGACTAGAACAGATTTGTGCTAGCGTTTAGCTTTCAGAGGCTAACCGCCACACTGGTTTCGGAGCTCTTTGGTCGACGCACGCTTTCGTTGCTCATTGACTTGCTCGACGTTGCTTGACTGATTCGAGATGGCTTCTCTAGGACCCGGACATTACGTGGTGTTGGTAATTCACGTTGGAGGAACTAAACCGTCGGATTTGAAGCTGGTATTTCAGCGTGAGCCTCGTTCTGGTAAAACTTGGTTCCCAGTTGGCTCTATCTTACCTAACGAAGAGCTTGTCGACGCTGATGTTCGAGAGTTACACGAGGTCTCGTTCTGACACCGGATGATTTACCGTTGTTGAGTGACGAACCTGTCCGAGTTAAGCTACCTCAAGGACGACAGCTTGTTTACGTGTACTCGGCTTCTATTCCTGTCATGTTTGCTACGAACAACTTACGCACACCTGCTCAGGTTGAGCAGGCTGTTACTGCACATTCGACAGTTAATCCGGATGACACTTACGTCGTCCCGGAGCCAATCAACATTGGCGGTCTGACCCTTACGCCTGCTCAGAAGGGGTTACTTCGTGCTGAGAAGCACAAGAGGGAGTTACTTCACTTTGGTTACGTGACTCAATGGGAACCCTTTTGCCGAGCAGTCTACCAACACGTTCCAGTCCTGCAAGACGACACGTCTATCCCGAGGCAGTTTCACATGCACTCCCGGTTTACGACGGTCGACTATGGTCATGTCTGGCTGTTAATTCGTGGACACATTAATCGGCTGACTGGTGAAGGGCCTACAGATTTACGAGTGGGAATGCCGATGCCTACCCACAACTTGGCTGGACTACCTGTTACCCTCACGGAGACTCAGCGTAAGGCTGCAATTAATTCACCGTTACAGAATGGCCAAGTAGCTAATGCACTGGAGGATTGGCTTGAAGCTCAGCCTCAGCGTTTTCTAATGCTTGGGATTGCGGCTGATTCGTACGACTCAGTTATATGGGTTACTTCACAGTTCTCAAGACATATGAATGGGTGGTGGCTGAACCGGAAAACTCAGGCTGCTATTCCATCTACGTACAACGAGCTTGTCACGGAGTTACGCAAGACAACGTTTCTTCCGAACATTCAGGAACACGCGATTAACGCTTTGCTCAGCTTTACGCAGAGCAACACGATGAGTTACGCGTTCTACACTAAGCAGTACAACGACTTCTTACGTCGGTCTCGTCAGAACCTGACAACTGATGTTCAGTGTGTGCGCTTCATTAACGGCTTAGCGAACTCTACGCTGAAGAACCATGCGAAGTCACACCGAGCTCAGAAGGGGTACCAGATTACTCTGGTGGAGCTGCAAAACTTCTTGAACGACGTCGTTAAAGATTTGCCGGAACTCGGCAATGTGAGGTCTACTGCTTGCCCATCTGCCCAGCCTACGCGCAAGCGCAACCTTGAGGACCCTCACGACGAAGCCTCTAACATCTGGAAGCGTAATAAAGGTGGCCGTGGTCGTGGCCGCGGACGTGGACGTGGTGAAGGCAACAATGGTGGACGTGGTCAAACATCTGGCCGCGATGATTTCAACACACTCGCAAAGGCGATGACACTTGAGGAGCGTAGGCGTCATATGGAGGAGGGACTCTGCTTCAAACGCCACAAGAAGGGACACCGACTGTTCCAATGCCCGGAGTGGAAGGGCAAGGCACCAATGGAGTCTAAGAAGCAATGATGGTGGCAAGGCTGTTCTACTAGCGAACTTGAGCAGCCGGCTACATCTACTGTTCGTTCTGAAACACTGTTAGCGACAGAGGTCGTCGAAACACCTTCGGCATCTCCATCGACTACAATCGCGACACCTGCAACGTTAGTAGCAGGTCGTCGTCGTCAGACTAAGCAGAGACAGAGTCGTGAAAACCTGTAACCAGACGTTCAATTGATTGGAAACTGGTTGACTCAGTCTTTGACCCTCTGCATGCACGAATCAACTTCACTTTGGAGGGATGTGCTGATGATGAAGGTCTAAACTCGCACGGTGACTTACCTCACTGTTCGCCGAGTGACTCGATTCTAGAGAGAGACTTGACAGGAGAACGGGTGTTCATCAACCCACCCTGGGAGTTAGCTGAGCAGATTGCGCAGCATTTTGAGGATTGTCGTCGAACATCTCCGACATCTACGATGGCTGTTTTTGTACTACCGAAGTGGGCGAAATTTACTCCACTGACTAAGAACTGGAAACTCTATCAAGAATTCCCAGCAAGGACACAGCTTTTTACTCGTCAGTCACTAGAGAACCCAGCGCAGCAGGAGGTGGTTGCTCCAACTCCTTGGCATGTACAGCTGTGGTTAGTCGACGCAGATTGTGCGTTTTACGACTCAACAGCACCTACAGCTTATAATCAACCCGACCCGGTACCTGTACCTCTTGACAACGCGGAACCGTCCATCGCTACGCTGCGACAGTTTTCTTCGCCAGCTACAACCCTACTAACTGACCTCACGGAAGCTCGACCGTTAATTCGACTTGAGCTTACAGTGAAAACTCCTGATGGCGAACACCAGATTTCTAGATTAGTGGACTGCGCTGCGACGCTTCATTTTGTGTCAGAGGACTTCGTACGACGCTTTGCTTTACAGACTCGGAAGTCTGTGACTAAGACCCCATTTCGACTCGCCAACGGACGAGTGACTTCTTCGACAGTCTGCGATGTCACTTTTGAGCTGGCTCGACATGAATTTCATCGGACTTTTTACGTCTTACGTGATTTACGTACAGCTGATTTAATTTTGGGTTTACCATGGCTTGATGACGAACATGCCTCTTTACAAATTTGAAATTTGAAATTGTTTACAACAATACGAGTAAGAACCGGCTGTCGTCTCTGGGCCCCCCCTTTTGCAGGACTTAAAAGCGTGAGGTAGACCGTGAACCACTAATCCCAACCTCTCCAATGGCAGTAACGATGTCGTCTAAAACACACCCGTACCAGTATCCAGGTATTTACTATTTTCTGACCTATATTATTTTTTTCCCTTGATACAGTATGAAATAAAAAATGTCGCTATTCTCCACGATACGCGGCCTGCTCCAGCCGCGGCGGGGTTGCCGATCAGCAAGGCTGGTCAGCTTGAGCTGGTCGAGTCGAACTTGCCTGACCTCGGCTCCTGTGCGACTCCGGTCGTGCCGGAGGTAGGGGGAAAGGCAAGTGGAAAACCCCCCTCGCGCAGGTCGTCGTCGGACTCGTCTCGATCCTTGCTCGACCCCGTCCGAGATATCGGAGATAGTGGTCGCTCTTCTCGGCGCGACCCTCCACCTAGTCTAGCCTTCTCCCCCCCCGCGGGGGCTGGGAGGAGAAAAAGCGAGGTTGCAGACGGTGTTCGGCTGGCTAACTTGCCTCCGAGCCAGATGTCTCATGTCCTCTGTCCGTTTGCCGTCTGTTTCCACCACCCATCTGATCGCGCTGTGCTGGCCGCACTTGTCTCCCCCGGTGATTTACGTTGTTAAGGGGCCGCCTATACGAGCAGTGTGCTGTTGCGATAACCCGGGGCACACTGCCTGAGGCAGCCTGTCGATAACCGGGTACCGACTAGGGGAGGGGGAACGGATAATGCCCAGGGATCGGCTATCCTCAAAAGATGGTGGGTACGGGAATATTTAACCAAAAACCCCCCGTACCGGGTTTTTCCGGCGGCGGATGATCCTCCCGACCTCCGCCGCCAGACCGCGCGTGCCGCTCCTCCGGCTGCGACTCGCCTCCGTCCTGCGTGTCTTCGGGCCTCTCCCCCAAGGGAAACCAGAAGGTTTCGCAGGGCTGGCGGCTGCTAGCGAGCGCCGTGCCCTAGCGCTGCTTCCCAGCTGTCCGCCGCCAGCTCCAACACCCTCGTCCCACCGCTGATCCGTCCGTACCCCTCTTCACCAAAAAATATTTCGCAAACGCCGCCCCCGCCCCATCGTCGGGAGAGTATCTGCGAGTATTTAGTCGCGGAAAAAACATATCGGACTGGCCGAGCGGGAGATCCATGTGCCGGTGTACGGATATTATGTTTTCCAAAACCCTCCGTACAGGGCTTCCCGACAGCTGCTGATCCCGCGGATCGCAGCTGTCGGTACCTCGTTCAGCCCCCTACCGTGCCAGGCCTGGTACGGCTATGGGGTTACCAGCGCCCACCGCGTGGAGGTAGAGGTAGGTGCCGACGGGCCTGCGAGCGCACCCCCCTCCGGGGCCGCCGCCGCTGCGCCGCCGGCGGGCGCCGCCTCTTTACAGTTTGGTACAACCAGGGTTTTTACACTGATGGATGGCACAACTGTGGAGACTAAGCTCGAGGAACGACGCCCTGAGTGTCTGCTGCTGTCGTCTACTAAAGTTCAGAAACTCATGCGCAAGACGCGCCGCAGCAGAGGACGTGGTGCTGAATTTTACGTCATTGAACTTACGTCAGCCGCCGAACAACCGACAGACTTTCACACTGGAGAGGAGTTAACAGCAGAACAACGTCAAAACTTCCGGTCGTTACTCTTCGATGACTTCCCGGAGTTACTGCAACCTGTCGACTCTCCACCTGTAAGCCGACAGTGGGATCATCCCATTGAAACAATTGGCCCGATGCGACGCCAACGTCTGAACAAATTGTCACCCGCAGAGCGCGCTGAGCTAAATCGACAGCTCAAAGACGCAGTGGAGGCTGGTCTGGTCCGTCCCAGCTACAGTGAGTTCGGCTCGCCAATTCTTTTTGTGCGGAAAGCTGATGGCTCGCTACGTCTGTGCATTGACTACCGTGGCCTTAACGAGGTTACGCGTAAAGATGCTTACCCACTTCCGCGTGTGGATGATACTCTGGACGAACTTAAGGACGCGAATTTTTACACACACCTCGACATCGCCTCTGGATTCTAGCAAGTTCGAGTGTGTGATCAAGACGTTCACAAAACGGCTTTTCAGACCCATGATGGCTTAATGGAATGGGTCGCCATGCCGTTTGGCATGTGCAAAGCACCGGCTACATTTCAGCGGATGATGAATGACATTCTTCGCGACTTTTTACATAAGTTCGTGACAGTCTACGTGGATGACGTCTGTATTTACAGTCGAACTCTGGAGGAGCACCTGGAGCACCTACGTCTCGTGCTACAGCGATTCAAGGAGGAAGGGCTTGAAATTACGCCTTAAGAAATGCTTCTTCGGACTGCAAGAGATGGAGTACCTTGGCTACACTGTGTCAGCCGGTAAAATTTCGGTTTCCACAAAGAAAGTCGAGGCCGTTGCAGACTGGCCAGTGCCCAAGACGCAAAAGGAGGCTCGCAGTTTCGTACAATTCTGCAACTTCTACGCCAGATTTATGCACCATTTTAGCGACCTTACGGCTCCATTGACGGACTTACTGCGGAAGTCCCAGCCACAGAAGGTTACGCTGACGCCTGCCTGTTCGGAAGCCTTTGAGACTCTCAAGTTACGGCTCATTTCCGCGCCATGCCTAATCATTCCGGAGGTCGGCTCGGACGCGACGTTCACCGTAGCTACAGATGCTTCAACAGTGGGGATTGCAGCAGTCCTGTTGCAAGACCAAGGAGGAGGTCTTCAACCAGTCTCTTACTGGGCGCGTAAGCTGAATCCAGCTGAGCGTGGTAACACTTACTCTGCGTACGACTTAGAAGCTTTGGCCGTATGCGAAGCTGTCAAGCATTGGAGGTGCTATCTTGAAGGATGCTCTAAGTTCCTTGTCGTAACAGACCACGACACACTGCGACATCTGCTAAGGCAACCGAACAACAGGCTGAACAAGCGGCAAGCAAGATACCTGCGGGATTTGCAACCGTTTGTGGGCTCGATGACACTTGCATATCGCAAGGGAGCTCTGAACGAAGCTGACCCGTTGAGCCGGCGTCCAGACTTCGTACCTCATGCCACAGTATCCTTATTTTGGGATGGCGAGGTTCCGTCAGATCGAGAATTACGACGGAAATCCCAGCTGCTGTTTGAAGACGCGCAGTTAAATTTACTGACTGTTGACGCGCTGCAGCTGAGCCCTGAGCTCGCTGATCTCATTCGCGAGGGGTTCTCACAAGACTCGTTTTATGGGGACGAGGGTGAGTGGACGAAAGACAGTCGGATTGAAGCCAGAGACGGATACTTTTGGCGCCTCAATCGCCTTTGTATACCACACAACTCTGAGCTCCGACTGAGATTGATCACAGAGCTGCACGAAAGTTCGTCAGCTGGTCACAGAGGAGTTGCTAGCACTCTTGCTAAAGCACTCGACAGATTCTGGTGGAAACGAATCCGCCAAGACGTGAAAGATTTCTGTGAACGCTGCGTCGTGTGTCGACGAGCAAAGATTCGACCGCAGATGGCTGCGACTCTTTACCCACTACCTGTTCCACCCAGACCGCGGCACACAGTTGGTCTTGACTACTTGACACACTTGCCTGAGAGCAATGGCTTTAACAGTGTGCTGATTATAGTAGACCATCTTACTCGAATGGCCCATTTTCTGCCATGTACAGAGTCGATTACTGCCGAAGAAACTGCATTTTTGAGTTTACATGGAGTCTACCGCTTACATGGACTGCCCCGTGTGCTGATCAGCGACCGCGACCCAAAATTCGTCTGTGCCTTCTGGCAGACACTTTGGAGACGCCTCGGAACGCGTTTGAACATGTCTTCCAGCCGACATCCAGAAACGGACGGGTTGACAGAGCGCGTGAACAGCACGTTTCAGCAGCTTCTTCGTTGCTTCTGTTGCTATGATGGCTCTGATTGGACGACACTGCTACCGCAAGTGGAATACGCGTACAACGCTTCGCGTGCACTCGGACTTGAGCACACACCGTTCGAGGCTAACTTTGGGTTCTCTCATGAGGAGCCTCCTGACTTGCTGTTCAGCATGCGACCGTCGATTCCAGTTTCGCAAGATGCAACAGAACGGTTGAAATTGTTACATGAATAACATACCCGGGTACGCTCAGTGTTACAGCTACACAAGGATGAGATGCATGCGCGCACAGAACCGTCTACAGCGCCACACTTCGCTAAGGGAGACAAGGTGCCAGTCGTCACAGCAAACCCTTTTTTGCGAGGACAACCAAACCGGAAACTCAGAGACAGACAGCTCGGCCTTTTTTCAGTGGATGAGCAGATTAGAAAACACAGTTACAGGTTGAAACTTCCAGCGACAGTACGCTTACATCATGTGTTCCATGTTAACAACTTGCGACCCTGCTCTACCGCTCCACTACGACAGCTGTCCCGGTAACTGTACCTGAAGGAGACGACGACGAGTTTGATGTCTCGCACATCTCTGCTGTGTGCATCAAGTCGCTACTTGGGCGACGAGGCAAACATCTGCTCTTCATGACGCACTTCAGTGATGACGACATTCCACTTGTATGGCACCGGTTAAACGAGGTGCACCGGACAATCGCGTAACAAGAATTCTTGGAGACGCCCCAATGGCACAAGTTTGCCAAGACTCAGGCGTACAACGACTTCATGCACGCTCACCCAGCGCGCATTCTTGAGTCCCAGTAACTGCTTCAGTAAAGGAGCCAAGAACCACGGAGGTCTGCCTCGCGGCGGCCTCATTGATCTTTCAAGAGGGGGAGGGTACGAGTGTGACGAGTACAGTCATGCAACCGTACATTGCAGGACATTGTACATGTACTCGTTACGGATTCCAAATTTGTGCTTTTCCACAGGACGGACGTATACACGTGGGTACGTCGCTACTGCAATATTGTAAGGGTGTTGATGCTTCAGTACGACCAGTACCTCCCGGTACGTACATATATGCATCATTAATCTAACCAGCCGATGACGCGCCAGAACGAGCTCTTCGATGCAGAAGGAGCCGCGTCGTGAAACCCAATGCTAGGCAGGCCGCGTCTCGAGGCAGATGACGACGGTTAGACAACCCTAACGCCTGACACGTAAGCGTAGCTTGCAGGCGTAATCAATCTGGGCAGAAACCTATTTAAGCCCAGTGCATTAGAGGGAGGTGACAAAACCATTTAACAATTCCTTTGTTCACTTACAACATCTACTGCCTAAGTACAGCAGTGAAACATATTTCACCATCGCCTCTCGATAACATCATTTTGCCATCTTGCAACGACAGAAGTAGACAGACTAGAACAGATTTGTGCTAGCGTTTAGCTTTTAGAGGCTAACCGCCACACTACGGTATCACAACGTTAACCCTGAAGAACATCGAGGAGTGTACTAGGTATCTGGATTTCTGGAAGGCCCACTATCGAAGTGGTGGTACTCCCAAGTTGCGCAGACTGGAGATGAAGTCGGTGGAGGATTTTCCGGAGTTTCTGAGATGGAGAAATCCTCAATTTAGGAATTCTGCGGATGAACACCTGCGGAACAAGCGAGATTGAATTTGGACAAGGCGCGACAGAAAACCACGGTCCTGAAGTATGCAAACTATTTTGGAGAACAATAATTGCGGCTTCCTCACCGTCATGAAGAAGATAACGTACATGATTTCCAGCGCGGTCTAAGACCCTCGATTCATGGATGTTGCCCTGAAAAACTCTAAGACCCTACACGAGGCGATTCAAGCGGCCTTGCGAGCGGAGGCACCGGAGACCAAGATTGAGACAACCCACCGCTCAACAGGCCGGCTGAACGCCATCGAAGAAGACAACGACTTTTCGGAGGCAGCGGAGGAGGTCGACAGTGAGTCGGAGGAAGATTCGCATGGCGCGACCGATGAGAAGCTGCGGGAGGTGTACGGGATTCGACGCCTCATTCAAGAGGAGGTCGACAGATCTAAGCAGGAGGGCAAATGCTTCATTTGCCACAAGAAGGGACACATCGCTATCGACAGCCCAGACGGAAAGAACGAGAAGAACGACAGAACGAGGAAACCCCGGCCGGGAATGTGAGACCTGAGTCGGCAACTCGCGGCAAGCTGCGGGATGAGGTTTCGTCTCCTAAAGCGACTCGGGAAGAGACCAAGACAGAAGAAGTACGAAACCCGTTACCTCAAACGACATTGAGGCCAGTCTTTAGGAGCAAGGTCTTTAGCGACTAGATGATGAATAGGGAGTATTTCCTAAAGTACTCTCAGACCTACGGACCTTTCGACTTAGATGGAGCTAGCGATAATGACGGCCTTGATTCTCAAGTGGCGGAGGACTTTTGCTGTCCTCCGGAGAGAGATTTACATAAGTACCGGAGGATTTGGCTAAATGCGCCATGTAACGAATTTGAAGATTTTTGGGCCATTACTTGCGGAGTAAACTGCTCCATCCCCACCTAAGAGCGGTTATAGTGGTTCCAAAATGGAGGGCAAAACCATGGTTCAAGCTCCTGCGAAATTTCCGACTTGTCGACGAGCTGGCGGCAACATAACATGTATTTACCTGCCCTACGAATGATGGAATAGAAGGAAGAAGGCAAGATGTTGGACCGACAAGATGGACGACGCAAGTTTACGTCGACGACACCGATCGAGTTCGATTTCTGCCCCATAACCTACAGAACCCCCCGAAGACCTATTGGACTCACTCGACGACTCTTGTTACCGATGGCCGACGAGTGTTACTAGCGAAAGAGGATACTGGCATGGTCTGGTTTCTTGGTGGCAAACAGGAGATTGAAGACGCGACCCCGGAATGCACAGCAATGCGAGCTCGTACGGAGACAACTCGATTTAAAGGTGAGCGAAACAAATTAACGCCTTTTAGGCACGGAGTCTTCCGGACAGAATAAACGCTACGTGTATATCGCTCGCGTTCAACCCGGATCGATACCGAACGCTACTAAAACTTCTCGGGCAGTATGGGCTACCTGGAAGGAATTAATTTCGACACGGCGTACGGGTTATCTAGCTCGTAGAGATCAGCATTTCCCTCTTCGTTACGAGACTTTTGGAAAACCGATCGACGGGGGGATGAACCAAAACGTCCGAGTAGAGGATAGTGTTCATGCGACGCTACACGTATCCACAACCCGGTCTGGAACTAGTTTGTTTGTGTTGGAAGGCATCTTACGCGGGCATCAAACACCCGCGTAAGATGATGTTTGATGCCGTATTTTGGTTGACTCTGGCGATTCGGAAAATTTCTGCAAGGCTGAGTGGGTACGGGAGCATCACATTCCGACGGTCTCTGGAGAAAAATACCGGATGGAATTGGCAGATTGTAGTACAACTACGATTCGCCAGCGACTACGGAATGAAGTGCTCATAGTATGAAACCTTGACATACGTTTGGACGCAATTATGACAGAACTGGATAAATTCGACATTATCCTCGGTCAACCTTGGTTACAAGCCGTCAACCCGGATATATATTGGTCTACTAAAACGATTCGCGACCGTAAAGCTGGCGAAGCTATGGTGTATGGCGACGAGTACACCGTACCTGTGGCAGTACATTACTTGGAGGCGGATGCGATGGTAAAGCTACTTAAGCAACAACCAGCAAACCTCTTCGTGATTGGACTACGAGAAGTACATGACGCGGTCGACGACATCAATACCGATCAACAACCCGAGTGGACGACTTCGTTACGAGATTCACTGAACGAGTTTACGGACATCATTAAGGAGCCAGACGGTCTACCGCCAACGCGCGAGTGCGACTTTGAGATTAACTTGGAGTGCGATGAACCACCTAAGGAGCAAACGTACCGTATGTCACCGGCAGAACTCCGAGAGGTTTAGGTACAATCACAAGATTTACTCGCAAAAGGTTGGATTCGTCCGTCTAAATCTCCGTACGGTGCCCCGACTTTATTTGTAGGCAAGAAGGATGGCACCATGCGTATGTGCGTAGACTATCGGAAACTCAACGACCTTACGAGGAACGACCGTACACCGTTACCCCGGATTGATGAATTACTCTACTCGCTATATGGGGCTCATTATTTCAGTACGCTAGACTTGTTTAAGGGCTATCACCGAGTTCGAGTTAAGGAGCGCGACATTCATATGACGGCATTCCGAACGCATTACAGTTTGTTCGAGTACCACGTTCTACCCTTTGGACTATGTAACGCCCCAGCTGGATTTCAAGCGATGATGGATCGAGTTTTGGCCCCGTATCTTAGCAACTTTTGCGTGGTATATCTGGACGACGTGCTGATATATAGTAAGACGGCCGATGAAGACCTCGAGCATATTCGACTCGTGTTACGAGAGCTGCAACGACACCAATTGCAAACCAAACTCTCCAAGTGTTACTTCGGACGATCGAGCGTCAACTTCATGGGACATGTGGTGGAAGGTGGACAGATCCGAATGGACCCCGACAAAGTGGAGGCAGTACATAATTAGCCCCGGCCGAAATCTGTGACAGAAGTACGGGGACATCTGGGACTTGCTGGATATTACCGGAGGTTTATCAACCAATTCGCAACCCTAGCAATCCCATGAACGGATCTGACCAAGAAGACACCGGAATTTCGCTGGACCCCTCAAGCCCAGTCAGCATTCGAGCAAATTAAAGACGCGATGGTACATGCACAAGTCTTGTAATTCATGACACTTCTCCTAATACAAGGTACACTATGTACACGGATGCTTATGGATTTGCAGTAGGAGTTGTATGGTAGGCAGTAGATTAACTCGCCATCTTGCTTATGTTTGGGTCGCATGCATGTTAACGCAGCCGTTCGATGACCGGCGGTTGTGCACGATGAAGTGTCTACCCGTCACCGTGGCAACAGCGGCAACGCACTTCACCCACACGCCCAACGTCTTCTCGTACCATAGGAGCTGCAACAATAGCTCCACCGTCCCGCGGGACTTCTAAGAGCTGCCCATACTCCGCCCCAGCATGGCCTTCACCGCAAACGAAACGGACGGCCTGCCGGTATTCTCTGCTGATCCGTGGTCAACCTCCCTGCCGGGTGAGCGACCACCGACGGCAGCGGACTTCCACTTCTCGAGGAACGGCGGAGCTGGCGAGCGTCCGGGTCAACCCGCGATACACGAAATGATTGAACAAAGGAGAGCTGAGCGAGAGCGGAGAAGAGTGGAGATGCGTGCAGAGCGGCTGGCTGCGAGGACGTCTAATCACGACTTGGAAGAATGAAGGCATCAATGATGAGCATGTCTATGCAAGCGGGTGGTGAGCCAGGGGTCGTTACCTTACGCGAACATTCATGCGACGAATTTATGCACCGCAGTTTAGGGGACATGGTATTCGGTTAAAGCCTGCGGTTCTGAAATCCTCGCACAGTTGGACGAAGCTCAGCGCCTGCTCATGGATCATCTGTATGTGGCTCTTCATGACGCGTAGCAAGCTGACGAAGGAGATGGTGATCAAAATGGTTCGCGTTACCGTGACCTCCGTCCCCAGAGCCTCCTCCCCGCTACACACATCCAACTCACAATGGCGCTACTTAACACGCCCACTTTGAGCGTCAGCGGCAGCGCCTCTGTTTGCCTCATGCGATCAATTAAATCGGTAACTATATAAATAATGTATGGAAAAACAGCCGGCAATGGATGAGGCATACTTCCAGGAACGGACGGCGCCCCCCAACGACAGTCCTACTCTGCCTCTCCTCTTCAAACCATGCTGTTGTCAAACCCTGCCAGCCGACCATAACCCCGGCCCATTACGCATTTCATTACATTGTTCAAACGTCGATTCCCAGTCCTATTCTTGAGAGTTTGAGCATGACATGCGAGTATGTCATGTTGACATGGTTGCGCGGTAAAATAGTGACCGTTTCCGCCGCAGTGCCGTGTCATGACATGAAACTCGACCATCACAATGAGAATGGTACTCGGTATAATAGCGAAGAACGTTCACTCTTCCACACCGATTGTCGATTCGCAGACAGTAGTAGCTATGCGCTGCATGCAAAAAGACCATTGGACAACAACCGCTGAAGAAGTCGGCATTGTTGTAAATAATTTCCACATTTTTATTACCTCTGCGCAAGATCGTGATGCAATGCATGGTTGTCGGTCCTCCTCTTATTCCATTAACTCTCGAATCGCAATGAACGCGAAGCGACTGAAGCGCAGCGAATGCTACTGAGAGTCAATCATGACGAATGGGTGGGCTTTTTGCGCTCCCGGGATGTTGGACTGGCAGGTAAGCCCTCGCCGGCACCCTCGACTAGCGGCGTTTTGCATTATTAGTAGGGAGTGGCTTGGTGGGGATGAGTTGCCGAGTACATAGTTGAATCGCCAATCAAGATATTATGCTTGCCAGCACATTGCTCAATACATGTCAGAGGTCAGAGCTTCCGCCTGCTCCTTAAGTCGTTGGTCGATAGTTTTGTAAGCACTCTTGCCCGTGTCGCCCGGTTTCCACGTGCTGTCGCGCTGCGTTGCCACCAGCGTCGCCTCTTGCCCGCGACGCACCGTGACGAGGTCCTGCCTTTGGGCCAACTCGGCGCCCGCACGCCGCCGCTCCTCCTCCGTCAGCACCGCCAACTACCGAGCATACAACACACAACCTCAATCCAATGCCCCAACTGCAGCCTCCCGAACATCCCCCAAAAACAAAATCACTTCTCATTGGCTCGGTGAATTATTCAATGAAGTGGCAACAAATGCGCATACATTGTCGCTGAAAAATTCCATAATCAACATATAGCGGTGAAAAAAACTGAGGGCTACAAATAAAAATCGAGTGGCGCAAGTATGGCTCGCAACATAATGAAAGTAAGTTCTTCATATTATGGGTTGAGCTAATGCTAATAACAATAACAAGTCATGCAATAATCATGTCAATGCGAGTGAAAGATGTGGTTGCGATGTTACCGAATTTCACGACTTCACAAAGGAGGCGGAAAAACACAAGTTCAACCTCAAATCAACGAAAACGCACTAAATGTCGTAAATTTAATATAAGAGTCGTTGCAACGGACCAATCGGCGAGTTCAGAGCTACACAACAAAATTCAGAGCGACTGTCGACTCGATTAGCAAACCAAATATTGTAAAAACCGCGCACTCCCTCCGATATAAAATATATAGAAATAAATTAAAACATACAAAATAAAAAATTAACATAAATGGAATAAATAAATAAATGAAACAAAACGAAAGGAGATGAAATCAGTTGGAACGAAATGAAACGGAACGAAATGAATAAAATAAAATAAAATCATATAAAATAAAATCATATAAAATTTAGTTCATCGCGATAGCAAAACACCAAACACCAACGACGAAGCAGAATGTGAGTTACAAGCGCAATTTTTTCCTTGGAATCCCGGTTACAGAATGACTCTGGACTTCATGCGGAAATCAAAAACGCTTATGACTCGGATAAATACCTGCTTATCCGGAAATCTCTACCTACTTGGCTGGTACGTCAATCAAATGGACTTTTGTACGCCTACGGGACGAGACTATATGTCCCGAACGTCTCTATATTGCGATCAAGAGTACTGTACGAACTACACGACGCACCGACCGTAGGACATCATGGTATCATCAGACTACTGGCAGCAGTGACCCGAACGTTTTGGTGGCCTAACATGAAGCGGACAGTACAACATTATGTACGCAGTTGTGTTACATGCCCACGTAATAAGGCAGCGCGACACAAGCCTTATGGACTCCTTCAATCGCACGAGGTACCGACCATGCCCTTTGAACACGTATCGCTTGACCTGATTACGGACCTTCCTGAGTGCGATGGGTATGATGCTCTGGTGGTATTCGTATGTATGCTTACGAAACGGACGATTGTTAAGCCAATTACGAAAGAGATTATAGCGGAGCAATTCGCGAAAGTTATGCACCGTGCTGTTCTCCGGCATTTTGGCTTACCACGGAAATTAATATCCGATCGAGATCCCCGGTTTATGAGCGACTTTTGGCAAGCCCTATTTAGGGTTGTTGACACCAAGCTTAATATTTCTACGAGCTATCATCCTCACACAGATGGCCAAACCGAACGAATGAATCAGACATGGGAGCAAGTCATACGTTGCTACGTGCACCCCTTGCACGACGAGTGGGTTCAACACCTTACCAACGTGGAGTTTGCGATCAACGCAGCGGTTTCTACGTCAACGACTATGTCTCCATTTAAGGCGACGCTGGGATTCGAGCCGACATCTCCAACGACGGCAACATTTGAAGATAACGAGCCTAGCCGTACTTTACCGGAGCAACTGAAGATTTTGGTCGAGATGCACAGATTTGCACACGCTTGCGTCAAAGCAGCCCAAGCACATATGCAAGATGATGCAAATCGGCACCGGTTTCCAGTACCTTTTACAGTTGTCGACAAAGTTAAGCTCAAGGCGACAAATCTACGATTTGTACAACAGCCATGTTCTAAACAATGCGACCGCTACATTGGATCGTTTCTCATTACGGAGGAAGTTTCCCCGGTTGCATTTCGGTTTAAGCTACTCTCTGGAGTACGGATTCATTATGTTGTACACGCCAGTCTACTAGAAAAATGGAGTTCATACACAGAACAGGCCGACAGTGCGCAGCCAATTCCGATTGTGCACGATGCGAAGCGATTCGAAGTCGACCAAATACTCGATGTGGCTTTTAACTCCAACGGCACGGGACTTTTGTTCAAAGTTCGCTGGGCAACACCGTTCAACGTACCTAGCGAGGACACTTGGGAACCCATGCGAGGAGACAACCACTTAAACATCTTTTCCGAATTTCTTCGAAGGGATGTTTATCGAGAACTTTTTGTCAGATTTCGCAACCGCTGACCTGCAAGAATCCCCAAGAAACGAAGACCATGAGTGCTGCACAGCGAGGACGCTGGTGCATAAGGAGGGGAGAGTGTCATATCCTAGCCCATTTAGCTAAGTGCTAGTATCTGACATCATATATTTCCTCTAAATGGTACCTATATCTCAGCAGAGGCGAATCAACGAGCAATGCGAGACCGCGACCTGTCACCTTGTGCCGTCGTTGCGATCAGTCCGAAACGTGCGGAAGTCGACGGGGACCCTTTCGTTAGGTCCGCGGACATTCATCCACACGTGAAAGAAGGACGGGGACAAGCTACGCTCGGGCTCTTCAACCCAGAATACGAGGCTGAATGTGTAGTCGTTTATGATTGTAGGCGTCCACGGAAGCACACTAGTTCTGAGCTCTGTCGGGCCTTGCAAATGTTCAGTGATGACGCTTTTATTGTCATCACGGCAGTACCAATGTATCGCCGTATTTTCCATGGACAGTACATAGTTACTAACAATATCTCTTCTGGATAGTTCGTCTCTAAATAATTCTAAGAGCTTATGCGATAAGGTTTCATAAACGGTACAGATAATCTCAGATAATTTGTATCGCTAGTAATAGTTTGGTTTAGCTAGCAGACAGCACAAGCTACCAGTTTTTAAGGCTGCTTCTAGAACACCTGAGGCGTGGATATTTAAGACGGGGACTTACTGGCCGAGGGAGAGACCCAGACCGGTACAGACCAGAATTACGCCACACCCAGATTGTGAGAAACCTTGTTCCTAATACAATCTTGTTAATTCTCTCTACGTTGTAGAATTATATCCATAGATTTGGTTCTACCATAAGTATAAAGTTGCCAACTTAGCCTAACCAAAATAGCACCTCACAGATTGGTCGGCGGTAGAAGCACCTCGGTGACCTTCGAGGAGCTTGTCGAGGTCTAGATTGATGGGGTCATGGTTGAAGGAGATGAGAAGGTGCGTCCATGGGGTAGGTCCATGTCGGGTAGGATGGGTTTTGTGGTTGGAACGAAGCCGGAATTGAAGGCATTGAGGGCAGCGGGGCCATAGGGGGTCTCACTGATGGTGTCGTGGAGTGGGAGGCAAGGGGCCCATCGGACCTCGTGTAGGCGGGTGAGGTTATGTTTCTAGCCGCGGTAGCACCAGTCGCATTGCCACGTGTCGGGCCCCTGAGCGAAACGGCAGTGGAAATAGACGGCAAAGTGCGGGCATGTGTTGCATGTTGAAGTGGGGTCTAGGTGGAGGGGTCCGTGGCAAATAAACAAAGGAAGGGGGAAGGGATGGGAAGACATACCGAGGTGAGGGTGGAGGAGATGAGGCGGAAGCTGTCGTCGAGTTGAAGCTGTATATCCCATTATGTGAAGTGTTTCGGGGCCCAGTCAACCATGTACTGTGTTTGGCCGTATTTAGTGTCCTTGCGCTTGGAAATGATGCGTGTGACGTCGCAGGGAGGGTAGGGGTGGTCCGAAGGGGAAAGGTATTCCGCTTCGATGTGTGTGGTGGGGGCAAGGGGAGGGGTGGTGTTGATGCGCGGGGGGGGATGATGCCGGGTGAGAGGGTGATGGGGGAGCGGGGAAGGTGGGGTGACAAGAGAGGAATCCAGGATGGGTAAATGGTTGTGGGTGGAGAGGCATGTTTAGCGGTTAGGTGTGTGGTGGGCAGGCGGTTGTGAATGGTGTCGAGGGGTTCGGTGAGGACCGTGGCTAGGAGACGGATGGCGCTGGAGAGTGAGTCGGCGCCCCCCTCGGGTGTGAATATAAATTTGCATGATTTGAGGAGGATGGAGGAGCTAGAGGCGCTTAGTAGGACTTGTGACCATGTGGTAATGTTGTTATGCCAGAGGGTGTGAGGCGGGGAAGGAGGGATGTGTGTATTCGGCGGGGTGTGAAGTCGTAGTATGCATGTTTGTAAGTGTGTGGGTCTGTGATGTGGGTGGCTTTGTCGCGGAGTGAGGCGAGGAGGGTGTCGTCTTGGGGGGTGAAGTGGGCGCGGAGTGTGGTGGCGATGGGGTTGGTGAGGGAGAGGGGGGGGGGATATGGTGGAATATGGTGCATGCATCGCGTTGGGCCCGGACTAAGCATCTCAGTAGTGTGGATGGGGAGGAGCCGCGTGACATGATGGACTCTGTGCCTTGTGGCCCAGTGGATGTATGTGGTGGAAATTGTGTGGATTGTGTTCTAGCCATGTGGCCTTTGTATCAAGTGGTGTTCATAATTTTGTGTAGGTGACATACTATGAGTTGAGTAACGTGGGCTTTGAGGGAGGGGAGGCCGTAGCCGAGGTCTGATGTGGGGCGGTGGCGGGTTGTGCGGGGGAGGTTACGCACCGAGGGGACGCGGAGCAGGGTGCCCGGCAGATTTGGCACTCGAGGATGTTGAGCTGGGAATCGCTGAAGAGGCCGAGCAAGAAGGTGAAGTGCTTGCCGATGAGGAGTCCTCGGATGACGCGTATTCTGCGGGATTGTGTTAGCATGGAAGCATATAGGGCATTGATGAGGGATGTGATTGTGCGCCTTAGATGATGCAAGTCCTTGGTGAAGGTGAGGGTGGTGTTGAGTTCGACCCCGAGGACCCGGTAGGATTCCGAGGGGTCGATGGAGGGGATGGGGGAGTTGTGCGTGTTAATGGTAACGAAGTGTTTTTGTTGGTGGGACGCGAGGAGGGTGCGGCTGGCTAGGGAGAGGGCGTTGCCTTTACTCCATAGAGCGCCGGTAATGCAACATTTTCGAACGGTGAAAGTCATACATGTGCATGCGCTGAGGGAGAGCTTTTGGAGCTGGATAGTCTTGTTAATGGGAGGGCCCGTTGCGGGGCTGAGGTCGTCGGCGAATCCGTGGTCAGGGTATGTCGATGTGGGTTCTGTGGGGTGAGCGTTAGTGGTGGGAGCACCGGGGCGATAGCCTCGGCTACCGACCGTGAGCCATCGGAGGAAGGGTTCGAAGAAGAGGGTGAAAGGAAGGGGGAGATAGTGTCTCCCTGTAGGGTACCACGGTCAATATCAATGGAGGGGGTGCAGCCATAGGGGGTGATATAATCGGTAGTGGAGACACCAGAGAGTTGTTCGCATGTGTCGACAAGGGTGGAGGGCATACCGAGTTGGCGCGTGTGTTTGAACATTATGCGGTGGTCGGTGGCATTGAAAGCGCTTTTGAAGTCCGCTTACATTATGTAAATGTCTTTGTTGTTTTACTTTTTTGCGTCCTCCATCATCATGATGATGGAGGCAAGGGCGTTGTGGATGCTGCGTTGGAGGCGGAAGCCGTCTTGTTGCTCGCTGAGGATGCCGTGGATTTCTGCATATTTAAAGCATGCGTCTTTGATTAGTGCGGTCTATGTTTTGAGCAAGTTGCTCGTGAGAGCGATGGGGCGGTAATTGTCGAGGAGAGTCGGGTCACCTTTTTGTGTAGTAAGCAGGTGGTGCTGTGGCACCATTCGGGGGGAGTATAAGCCTTGTGGGCGAGGAGGGAGAGGAGGGAGAAGAGGGCGGAGCGGGTCGCATTGGGTAGGAACTTTATGATTTCGTTGGGGATGACGTCGGGGCCGGGGGCTTTGCCACTGCCTAGCGAGTTGGCCGTTTTATTGAATGTATCTCGAGCTATCAAGTCGGCGAGGGTGAGGGAGGGGTCCCCGTGGGGTTTGATGACGAATGGGTCGGGGTTGCCGGGGAGTTCCCACAAAAGGATGGGAAGCTCGGGCGGGGTGGCGCGGGTTAGTTCTTTGTCGATGTGTGAGTGGACTGCGGCTATAACTTCGTGGGGAGAGGCTGCTACAAATGGTTATGTCGGGACGAGTGATTTTATGGAGGTTCGAGATGGCACAGCTATGGGGGAGGAGGCCACTTTATATGTTGAGTAGGTGGTGTAAATACTTTAGGTTAACGTCGTACGCACCGTTGGCGCGGGATTTTAATTTGTTCAATTTAGCCGTGGTAGCAGCATGGAGGAGGTTACGGATGCGTTCTTGACATATGTGTTTGATGGTTTCGGGGGCGATATAATCGTTTGCATGAAGGAGAGACTGGCCGAGGGGAAGTGGGGCGTGTTTAGTGCTGCAGTTACGGAGGGTGTTAACGAGTGTACGGGATTGTTTTGAGAGCCAAGTGGTGTCGGGGGAGGTGTTTGGGGGTCGCGGTTTCTTCGGGGGGAGTTGGGGCCAGATGGTGTATGCATGGCCAATGTGGTTTGAAAGGAGGGCAGTAAGTTACGAGGCTAGGGTGTCTAGGTCATCTGTGGAGGTTGTGAATGAAGATGTGATGAGTATTGCAGTGTGGAGGCGGCGCCCGCCGGCGGCGCACCGGCGGCGGCCCCGGAGAGGGGTGCGCTCGCAAGCCCGTCGGCACCTACCTCTACCTCCACGCGGTGGGCGCTGGTAACCCCATAGCCGTGCCAGGCATGGCACGGTAAGGGGCTGAACGAGGTACCGACAGCTGCGATCCGCAGGATCAGCAGCTGTCGGGAAGCCTTGTACGGAGGGTTTTGGAAAAACATAATATCCGTACACCGGCACATGGATCTCCCGCTCGGCCAATCCGATATGTCTTTTCCGCGAGTAAATACTCGCAGATACTCTCCCGACGATGGGGCGGGAGCGGCGTTTGCGAAATATTTTTTGGCGAAGAAGGGTAAGGGCGGATCATCGGAGGGACGAGGGTGTTGGAGTTGGCGGCGGACATTTGGGAAGCAGCGTTAGGGCACGGCGCTCGCTAGCAGTCGCCAGCCCTGCGGAGAGCCTTAGGTCTCTCATGGGGGCGAAGCCCGATGCTACGCAGAACGGAGGTGGGTCGCAGCCGGAGGAGCGGCACGGTCTGGCGGCGGCGGTCCTTAGGATCGCCCGCCGCCGGAAAAGCCCGGTACGGGGGGTTTTTGGAAAACTTCCCGTACCCACCATCTTTTGAGGACCGGCGACTCGGTCGTGTGTTCCTCCAACCCCTTCCCTAGTCGGTACCCGGTTATCGATAGGCTGCCTCAGGTAGTGTGCCTAGGGTTATCGTAACGGCACACTACTCATAAAGGCGGCCCCCTAACAACGTAAACCACCGGGGGAGGGTAAGGACGGCCACAGCGCGATCAGATAGGTGTTGGAAACAGACGGAACAAGGACAGGGGACAAGAGAAAATCTGGCTCGGAGGCAGGAGAGCCAGCCGGACACCGTCTGCAGCCTAATTATTTCCCCTTCTCAGCACCCGAAGGAGGAGAGAAGACTCGGCTAGGTGGCGCGCTGCGTCGGGAGGAGCAGCTAATATCTCGGGCGGGGTTGAGCACGGATCGAGACGGGACCGACGACGACCTGAGCGAGGGGGGGTTTTCACCTGCCTTTCCCCCTAGCTCCGGCACGACCGGAGTCGCACAGGAGCCGAGGTCAGGCAGGTTCGACTCGACCAGCTCAAGCTGAAGAGCCTTGCTGATCAGCGACCCCGCAGCGGCTGGAGCAGGCCGCGTATCGTGGAGACTAGCGACATTTTATATTTCATACCTACCGCATCCAAAAAAACAACGTATAGATCAAAAAATAATAAATACTTGGATACGGGTATGTTTTAGACGGTATCGTCACTGCCATTGGAGAGGTTGGAATAAGTGGTTCACGGTCTACCTCTTGCTTATGAGTCCTACAGATCGGCGTAGCACAGGGGGGGGCCAGAGACGACAACCGGTTTTTACTGAAATTGTTGTAAACAGTTTCATTTCATTTCATTGCAGTGTGGAGGGAGTTGGTTTGGTTGATGAGGTCGGGTGTGCTGCTTTGGTATTCGTTTATGTGGTGCTGTGTGAGGGGGGGCTTGAAGTTGTATTTGCGGAGGGAGTGTGGTTTGTGTGAGGGGTTGTCGGGCGAGGGGGGTCGAGCGATGAAGGAGGAGGGAGCTGGGATAACGAGGTGGATGGGCGAGTGGTTGGTGAAATGTGCAGGTGAAAGGAAGACCGAGATGGCGGATGAGGAGGGGGTGAGGGCTGAGGGGTGTGTGGAGAGCCAATGGTCTATGCAACCCCCGCTGCGGGGGAAGGTAAGGATAGGGGGGTGTAGTGGTTGAAGGTGTGAATGAAGGAGAGAGGTGAGGGCGGGGTGTCCAATACCCTTGTGTGTGGTGGTTTGGAAGTCTCCTCCCCAAAGGACGCGGTGAGTTAGGTGGTCATCGGCGAGTCTGAGTCCCCATGCGGCAGCTTTTGCGTACACGCGGGTTAGTTGTGTGGTGTGGTGTTGGGGCATGTAGACCCCGATGAGGAGGTACGGGGTGCCGGAGTGAGGAATGAGTGACAAGCCAGTTATGTGGGGGGCAAGGTGGGGGGGCGGGGGTATGACGGTGACGGAGTGGAAGGACGATTTGCGAACTGCGAGGAGGACGTTTGCGTGAAGTTGGGACACATGTGAAGCCATTGTAGTCGGCCCCCGATGGATAGGCAAGGTTTGGCACTAGGCACTTACCGAGATAGCCTCCCACGAATTAATCGCCACGCCCCATCCAAACTTGTTCCAACCCGGGCGTCGGGCTTTACGCGGTACAACATTCACTCCTCACTGGGCCGTCACTGCAATCCGAGTTCCCTCCCGGCATGGCTCTACTTAAGACGAGGAGCTGTGAGCGCTACGTTAACACTTTTTACGGGACTACACCAAGACCCAAGAATTCCCAACCAACGGCCAAGACGCCCTACCAAACCTAATTGTAGAGTAAGCGTCACTACCAACATCAACCCGTAGATCGAGACGACGAAACCGTATATGACCAACATTCTTGGTTCTGACGTTCTCGGCGCGAAGACCCTAGCCCTCCTATCCAAAGCATGGGCACCCAACACAACAGGGACGTACGGCAGTAATGTCCGCCGATACTTCGACTATTGCGAAGAGCACATGCTCGCACCACTAGTTGGTACACCGGTACACATGGTCAGGTACGTCGCGTGGCTAGGTCAACTCGGGCATCAACCATCAAGGCATCAAGCCTACAAGCATACATGTCGGTAGTCAACGGCTTCTTCAATGACCACGGCCTCGAAGCACTTACCCCCGGCGACCTCGTCGCAAAGGTACGAGAAGGACCTGCCGCGTCGCATGTAGCGATCGACGATGCTCCGGTACGCGGACACATGATGACTTCGCGTCGTCCGAGCCCTACGCATGGCCCAAGCCCTACGCCTCCAACTCGCGGAATCCACAACGCGTGCAGCCCTTACCACAAGCCCAACACGCAATCACTACGCCTATTGTGGGTATGCACGTCAACAATTATAATGTACTTGTTCATCAGCACAGGAGGATCCGGCATCGACTGCCTAACCGAAGACCTTGTCGCCTCCAAGAACGACGGGATTCGCACTTACCATCGCACAAGGAAGGGACAACGTAGAGTGTCAACATGGCAAAAACTGATGTGCCACTTACCGCCTAATTTACACACTCGGGTAATCTAGATGTTAATGTTTTCGATTCACTTTGACGCACCATCTCGGGAGGAAAATTACCATCATCGCGTTGGGCAGTTAACTCGACAAAGAAGCACGAAGGATGGACAGCTAACACGCTGACATGCTGGCTTCACGAGGTTACGACAGCGCTACAAGAGCGCCCCCCCGATGGATTCAGCTAGACTTCGCACTCCTTAAGAAAAGGAGCCGCGACTGCCGCCTACAACGTCGGAGAGACGCTATGGAAGGTTACATACTGTGGATTCGCACACAAGCAAGAATTCATGTGCGGTCAATTAACCAACAGCGGCCACATGGCCGGTAACTGCCCTTCTATGTCCGGACTAAGACAGGACCGCCGCAAAAGCGCGCTACAACTCCTCCTCTCCCTCATGGAACGCCACAACGGAGGTCGGTGGGAGACTATCACGGCGGACTTTGGTAACAAACCCATCAAGTCACTCACATCCTCCATACTCATCCACACCCCCCTTGACTGCCACCCCCTCCCCCCTCCCACATGCCCACCCGTCTGGTTGTTGAAGGCCTCTCGCCCAACTCCCTCACCTCATGCGCTGCCATCTTACCAGAAGACTTACTCCCATCATCGCTGAGACCCCCCGCACATAAACCCGACTTTATGCGGCTCCTTGAACCTAGATTCGTTGGACACACAAACGGCCGACGACGTTACTCCTCGATTAAAACGATTCGAATAGGGATGTGTGCGAGGTGAGCATCGTGGCGGCGCTGAGCGACAGGGGGGTGCGATATAGCACCCGCAGCAAGAAGAGCAGCAATGGCGGCCGACCGCGAGTCGAGATACGCGTCAAGGCGCGTCAGTTGCACACGGAGCAGCTCGAGAACACCCTGGGTAGGATGGACAGTGCTCTGCTGAGAGCCTGGGTCAGGGGAACCAACAGGTGAAACAGGCGGGTTTTTCTGCGCCATTTCGACAGAGTGCGAAAAAGAAAGAGCTGGATAGAAAACAGGCAGCGGTAAAAACCGCTAGCCGGACTCGTGCCTAACAGCGGTATGCAAAGAGACGGCCTGATGCCCGCCGACCCCTCGGCCTGTAGCCCCGGGGTGTCTCAGAGCACCTTTTCTGTATCCTCCACCCAGTGTGGGGCACAAGTCGAGGCCAAGGCCAGGACAGGTGGAGCGCTGCGCTGGTGGGTGATTCGCTAGGCGAGGATAAAAAATAAAAATAAAAGGTAAGCTACGGCTGGCGTGCGACCTGTGGATGCGTATTCACCCGACAGTGCACCCCCCCGTTCTCCAGCTTGGACCTGTGTGCACCCTATCCACACACGACGAGTGCGTCGGTGTGGGTGGCTGGCTATCTCCGTCGGGTGGCTGACTTAAGAGGGGTGGTGGCGGGTTTTAAAATCGCAGTTTATACTGGCAATACCGCCGACTATTGGTTGAAAGTACTAGGAGTCTAAGGAAACTTGCCTTCTGCGGGAGAGCTGTCGATCGCAGCTCGCCGAACCAGGTTGTCGCGCGTGAGTGACGTGAGGCGGGGGCCCATAACCTATTGAACCATGCAAACACAGTTAGTGTGGAAGATAACGTACGCAAACGTAGTTACAGTCACAGTCCCGCAAACGGAACAGTTAAGGCGACAACCAGCCTACATGCGTGGTGTCGGGACAACAGAAGTGTGAGAGCTGTAGCCTAGCGACAGCTATGTACCGAGTCAAACAGTTTATCGGTATGTCCGATCTAGACATGTACTAATCATATCTAGAATAGCTTACAATAGCTATCTACAACTAATACGTATGCGGTATTACTTACAACAGAATGAAAACATTGCACGTACCACAACCTCTCCCACACTGCACAATTGATTCGCAATAAACACACCCCCCTCGCCAACGCCATTCGACAACATTGGCCGGGTACCGAGGTCTCCATACTACCCATAATCATGAGCCGTACATGTAGACCTCACACATCTACAATGACCCGTCTCACCTCTCTTCTCACCCTCCGCACTGACCCTCTTGACAAACTCGTCTCGAAAACACGACTTGACACTACACGCATCCTATCACAACTCCACTTGCACAATGTCCAATGGCTGCACCATCTCATGCTCATCTACCGCATCAAATCGCGCACGACCACACACCACACCTCCACTCACCGTACCCACACACGCCCCTTATTGATACTTACCACCCTCACGCACGTCACACTTCCGGGGGGGAGGGGGGGGGGTAAAAGCCCCCAACACCCTTTGTAGAGGGTGGATTCAAGTGGTTCACAATCTGGCCCTGAATTGTATTAATTTTCTTGCATGGCATAGTTGGGAGGGCCTAGAGACATCAACCGGTGTCAACCGGTACATGCTGTAAATAATTTCAATTTCAATTAAATACTTCGGCGGTTGGTCAAACGAGTCGAGCGTAAACCTGGACTACATCAACCCTAATGTCCTTGCATGACGATCAAACCCGCCCAATGGCGGCAACATGGCAAACGGAGCCTCCACGTGCTTTGTAAATGGTCGTATTGATACTACAGAGGTTTTGAATTACAATGGGGGCGAGAATAGTCGGGCGTTGCCACGACGTTACAAATTCTAACCGCTAGATTACGCATGTCATAGTGGTAAAATACCGACAAGCGTTTACCCTATATATGACGCGCCGACACATAGAGGTCGTCCACCTTTTGCCATTGCGCGAGCACAGCTTACGCAACCCGCCCTCCCGATTCCCTGAATAAGCGCATCTATTGGGCCCTTGCGTGCACAACCTGTTGTCGCGAAGGATCCTTGCGTGCACAACCTGTAATTTATGAACGCTTTTGGCAAACCGAGCATCCGCCTGCTTTATAAATAACAGCTTGGAAGTACAGGTACTGCGAAAGACACGTGACGTGATGTTTATTTGATGCTGATGCGACCAGATCACCGGAGAGCTCTGGTGCGAAATCGCTCGGCGGCCACGACCACAGACAGGTAAACTATCACCGATTATTTTACAAACCGTATCGTGTAGATCGACGTACAACAGGTTTATCTAATATTATACTATTAGTGACCACTTTTGACCGACATCTTAGCGAATGTAGAGTACCGTACCCCAACTAACCTTCTGAACGTACCATTGCGCAATAAATTTCGCGACTACGCGGTCCGCCTGCAAACTGTCGACGGCACAAAGCGGGGCCCACCGCCGGTCGCCCTTCAGAACTGAAAAAACCGACACTGTCCGACGGCAGAGCAAACCAATCTGACTGCGTCACCTCCGTAATACTGGAGGAGTCGCACCAGCCCACCACACCGGAGGTGCCTGAACCTGTTTCCCAGAAACCTGTCTGATTTTTGGTATCCCATTCCTTCAGCGGTTCTCACCGTTGACTATGTTTCACCCGGGTCTTGTCTGACACGCGCTTATTGCGGCGAGGCGGATAGGTTGTTTGTTAAAGTATTAGCAGCGACGGCCCACAGGTGGAGCGCAGCAACCCCCCCCCGTCAGCGACAGCCAACATTCTGCTTCGGTGTGCTTTCCTTTCGGATAGTGCATGCAGGACAAGCAGTCGATATTTTTTTCTAGCGGGGCTGTAGAGCACTACCTGTGTTGCCTGATGTCGAGTAGCGGACTGTACTCGTCGCGGTGATGTGTTCACAGTTTAGTGTGCAACTCTGTGTCAACTGAAAGAGCTAGCTGCGTGCAGGGACGAGTTCTGAGACTCGAACATGGAGCAGTCGTTGGGACCTCGTTAGCTACGCGCATAGTTTTATTTACCGTTCACGCCGTCCTTCGCCTGAGGTTTCTTTGCTTGCTACGGTAGGAATTCGTCCGTTTCGCGTTACCATCTGCGGTTGGGATTTCCTTTTAACGACTTGCAAACTATTTAGCTACTCTGTCTGGAGCGACTGATATCCCCCGTCGTATTGGAGGTGTGGACTGGAGTCACGGCTATATTTATCGCTGCAACCCGGGCGGGGCTTCTGAGTTCAACTATATTTTTCTCGCTCTCGCTATCTTACTTTCTAAGGCTACTAAGCTCGGCTAGGGTGACGTGCTGGTTCAGTTATTTCCGCGCCGTAGGGATGTCCTGCTTTGACTTTTTGTTTAGTCGCTGGGCGCTACGGCCTCGCTTCGCCCCGGAATATTCCCACGAATGTCATATCATCCACCTGGGGAGATTGGGATACATTCTGTCACTGGTCTCCATTGACTCCGACTCGGGTGGAGAAGTGAAGTGTGTATGAGTCGTGGTGCGGGTGATGTGGGTGGGTGACGCAGTAGTACGGGTCACTGAGTACCAGTAGTAGTCGAGGCATCGGCGACTGCGGGAGTCGCGGCGCTACCGGAGGAGGGGTTGACTCGTTTTCTGACTACCCCCACGTTGCGTGTATGCCCAGATTGAAGACTCCTAGGAAACATGAGTACCCCGCGTGGATATTCGGAGTACGCTCGCCGGAGCGCGGACCCGGGGATGGGTACCCCGCCCCTGATGCACTCAAGCCACGTCGGACCGCTTGGGGGCTCGGCCGCCTTCAACCCGCGCCCCTCGGGGTCGCTCACGCAAAGCCAACAGTTTCGCGCTACAGCGCGCCGCTCTGTGCCCGCCAGCTATGCTTACCAGTCTCAGAGCCGGAGCGCGCCCTTCAGCGTGCACTCCCGCGGCGTCCCCATCCACGACTTTAGCCGCTACCAGGACGTGAATCACATTTTGTGGAGCACCTTCCGTCAGTTGCGCGATGTGGGCAGCTCGTTTTTCTACTTGTGTATGATGCAGACCTCCTCGACCCTTTTCTCCATTCTCCTCACCATGGTGGCGTACCTTTTCTTCGCCTACTCTTCCTCCACCGCGCGTGCTATCACGCAGGGCAGCCACTGGAGCTTTGTCGGCTTTATTGTCTTTCTGCCTGTCGTGTGCCTTTCGATGCTGACGTTTATGCGTCGCGAACGCGCGCTGAAGTACGTCGCCACCGTAAAGTCGCTCTCGCTGTGGATTTACCTGGCGCACCGCGACTGGGTGCCGCCGGAGTGCCTGCCAGAGGGTCACCTGGGCGCGGTTCAGCAGACCATTTTCAACATCCTCGGCGAGATGCGCGGCTACCTCCTCCCTCCGCGCTACTACACCACCACCTTCCCGTACACGGGCGTACGTCACAAGATGATGACCATCGCGCAAGACCGCGCCAAGTACATTCGCCGTATCGCCTCCAATTTCAAGAAGCTGTCGCAGTACAACGAACCCCTGCGTCGCGCGGGCCTCGACTGCGCCGGCCTCTGCAAGCTCACGGAAATGTACTACAACCTGCACAATGCGTTTGAGCAGATGGCGAATGTGAAGGAGTACCGTACCCCGCTCCCCTTGCGCGCCATGACTCGCTTTTACGTCCTCGTTGTCGTCCCCCTCTTTTTCGCGCCCTACTACGTCTCCGTCTCCACCGCTGACGGCTTCAACATCGTCTTCGCCATGGTCATGAACCTGTCGATGTTGGCGCTCCTCAACTCGACCATCAGCATGGAGGACCCCTTCGACAACCAGGGCCTCGATGGTATCTACATTGACGAGCCGCTGAGCGAGTGCGAGCAAACGATTAACATGGACGAGGACCACGAGTTGGAGATGGCCGTTAACGAGTCACTCGGCGGCGCTCTTACCGCATCGACCATGCGCCCCCTGCCCGAGCACAATCCGTACGCTGCCAGCGCCGAGGTGGCCACCTACGGAAGGGAGTCGAGCAAGATGGGCGGCGCCAAGAACGTCCTGCGTTCCCACGAGGTCGTGGACGTGCACGTCGAGGCCGAGCGCGACGTCGAGAGCGGCCGTGGTGCGCCGTTGGATCAGTCTGGCGTGAGTGCGCACGACACCTCTGACCATCAGTCGGAGAAGTCTGAGCAGGACCACCTTGGCCTTGGCTTTGTCATGCCGCCGCAGTCCCCCGACGACGCGCCCAACTACGAGTCCCTCGTGTCGGTTCCCGACATGAACATGAATGCCGAGACCGTCGTCGACATGGAGGAGCGCAGCCCCAGTCGCGCCGCGTCGGCCAGCAACGTAACCAGCCCCGCCAAGCTCGAGGATGACGAGGAGGAGGAGGCCATTGAGGGCGCGGACACTCAGCGTGTCGTGCTCTTTAACAACCAAGCGCCTTGAGCATCGACAGTCGACCGAAGTTGCACTCGTCCATCTGTTGTGGATGCAATTTTCAACATCCGCAAGAACTCTTTTCCCCTGCTCTTGCTCTATATCTTGAATTCTCCCTCACACATGCACACTTCACCAACCACATTCTGTACAGGCTTGCCCGCAGCTGCAATCGAGCAATAATCAAACCGTCGACCAACGCCTCAAATCAATATTCGCATGTATATTCATGACTGATGTCCTCCCCTTTTCCCCTCCTCTCTGGCTTGACAACATCCCCAGGGCTGTGTCTCACACTCACCTGTAATGTAAGCAAATGCTTTCTTCATATTATTGTGGGGCTTACCTATCTCCTCGCATGTCGACCGTTTGTCACTTAATCTTGTTTTCTCATCGTATGCAGCAGACACACGTCACATATTGCAGGCCAGGAACCTTGTTGTTTTCATCAAGGTAGTTATTGACGTTGTTGTCGAGCGCTAAAAGCTGACACGCCTAGAGCTCTTCTTCTAGGATTGCAATTCCCTTTTCATTCAATAATTCGAAACGACAGCGACTGTGGCGGGGCAGGAGGTGAGGCCTCAGAAAGCCGGTGGATTAGCACGCCATTGCCTCACCTCCTGCCCCGCCACAGTCGCCGTTGCGCGTATTTTTAAGTTTCTACCTTCGTGATGCTTTGCAGGAGGGCAGCGCCTATGCCGTGGCTTGCCTCGAGCTTAGGCCTGCGGGTGTTTTTCCTCCTCCTTTCCTTCTGATTGGTGCTTTACAGTTTCCAGTGCTTCCTACTGCAAGAAATTTGCTTTTTATAATGTTCTGGTACCCGTGGCTCCCGCCACCTTATGGATAGTTCGTTACTAAGCTAACGACGTGGCACCACATGCACCGCGACAGCTGGTGAGTGTATTCTACATGAACGGGTGTAACATTATCGTTCCAAAATTTGCGCTAGCCCTCTATTACCGCCGCTTTTTCTTGTAAGTTTTTTTTCATTAGCGAAGCTTTCCCCCCCGGCCATGGTTTCGCTGATGACCTCAGCTTCGCCACGGACTCCCCTACCAACATGTCCATCCAGCTCCAAAAACTCTCCCTCTTCAGCGAATACACCGGCATGACCGTCAACGTTAAGAAATGCCGCATCAAAGGCGCCCTCTGGAGTAAAGGCAACACCCTCTCCCCCGCGGCTCTAACTCCCCCATAGCATGTATCGATCCCTCGGACACATACCAAGTCCTCGGGGTCGAACTCAACACCGCCCTCTCTTTCACCAAACATTAACATGAACTAAAACGCACAACCACAGCCCTCATCAATTCCCTCTCCACCTCCCTACCAACCGAGTCCCTTTGAATTCGACTCATCCGAAGACTCCTCATTGGCAAGCACTTCACCCTCTCTCTAGGCCTCTTCAGCGACTCCCAACTCGACACTCTCGAAGGCCAAATCTGCATAGCGCTCCGCGCAAGTGTCTCATCAGTACGAAACCTCCCCCGCACGGCCCTTCATCGCCCCGCCATCGACCTAGGCTACGGCCTCCCATCCCTCAAAGCACACGGGGCACAACTCCCGGTGTGCCAACTCCAAAATACCATGAACACCCTAGGCTACCGCGGCCACATGGCCCGGAAACACATACACACTATCTCCACCCTCTACAACCATTGGCCAACGGAATCCATCAATCAATCAACGGCCCCCCTCTCAATCCCCACCCGTCTCTTAGTACCAATCCTCATAGAACCCCTCAACACCATCCATAACCGCCTCCCCATGACCCCATTACCCACCACACCCCCAAACAAGCCACACCCTTACTGCAATCCACCCCTCATGGCTTCCCCTTATACTCTCCCATCTTCCAAGCTAACTCCCCACGCTTTCCTCCGGCATCCCGCCACCCTAGCTCAACGCCCCCTCAAACATAGCCCGTATCACACACATCGACGCAGAGTACCTCTCGCCCTCGGACACTCCTTACCCCCCCCAGCGACGTCACCCGCACTTTCTCTAAGCACATGAATTCAAGTAACGGCCAATCCTAGTACATGGTAGAATGGACCCCGGAACGCCACGCGTAATGGGACATCGAGCTCCAACTCGACGACGGCTTCACCCTCACTTCCTACACACTCACCCCGGTATGCCAACCCATCCCCCCTCCCAACGCTCCATATGCAATGACCCCCTTTAACCCGACCCCATCACTCCATGCCGCACGTGCCCGCACTTCCCTATCCATTGTCACTGCCGCCCAACTCATGCCCCCGACACATGGAGATGCGTATGGGGCGAACGCAGCCAAACTCACGACGTCAGATGACTACATGACGTTCCGTGGGCCTCGTGCCTACAACTCCACTACACATTCAGTACGACCCCCTCCGGCGCTACGTACTCAAAATATTCAGTAACGGCTCCATTCCCGCCACCAACCCCATCCTCTCCACCCTTGCACCAACCCCATGGACTAGCCCCTCATCTCCTTTAACCATGACCCCATCAACCGCGACCTCGACATGTTCCCTACATGCAGCTTCACAACGCACATTAACCCCACTCTCCGTGACACAACCATCTTTTGCACCACAACCGGCAACGCGGTCACAACCCTCTCGGGCCCACGCATCCGACACATTTGCCAAATCTTCTGCCCCGACCTCACCCACCGCACATTCGAAGAAGATGTCTATTGCCTCATTACGAGACTTGGCACACCCTTGGAAATACACTCACCCACCCCTGCAACTACCACACACAACCGTTGGGCCACCTTGTAGGACCTCTTCTCTGCCCTCCGGAGCACACTTCACACACAAACATAACTTAACTCCTACCCCCTCAACAAATCGTCACACTTCCACACATACTTGTTAAACCGTGCACACCCGATCAGTAAGGAAGGTAACTAACGCATACGTAGTTACAGTCACAATCACGCAAAGGGAGTGTCACAGAGACAACCAACCCGAGGCGTTGTAAGTAATACCGTATACGTATTAGTTGCATATAGCTATTGTAAGCTATTGAAATTGAAATTGAAATTGTTTACAAAATGTACCGTATGCGCCGGTTTTTCACCAAAAGCCGGATGCGTCGGCTGTTGTCTCTGGGCCCTCCCAACTATGCCATACATGGAACTTACAAGTCAAGGCTAGACCGTAAACCACCTAATCCAACCTCTCCAATGTTGGTCGGGGGTTTTACCCCCCCCCGGGGAGGTGTGCAAGTAGAGGCGAGGGCTGCGTGCATTTAGGGTCGTGCGAGGGGGCAATGTGCGGATGCGCGGCGGGAGGTCGTGCGGGACTTCATGCGGTATATGAGTAGGAGGTGATGCAGCCATTGGACAGTATTGCAAGAATGCGAGACGTGTCGAGGTGTGCTTTGGAGACGAGTTTATCAGGAGGGTCGGTGCGGGCGGTGAGAAGGGAGGTGAGACTCATGATGGTGGAGGAGTGCGGTGTACCTGTGCGGCTCATGACGATGGGGAGGATGTCAACCACTGTGCCTGGCCAGTGGCTTCTGATGGCGTTTGCAAGGGGTGTGTATTTGGATCGTATGAGGTCGGCTGTGTGGGAGAGGTTGTTGTCTGTGCAGTACTTCCATTCCCCTATCTGAATCTTTTTTATGGATGCGTAACGTCGGCGACCGTTGGAGTGACCAACGAATCGGGGTTCGAGGATGCGGATGAAGTCAGGTTTGTGTGCAGGGGGACGAAGCAGGGGGGGGAGAATCTCAGGGGGGAGGACGGCGGGGCATGAGGTTAGGGAGTCAGGCGAGAGACCTTCGTCAGCAGCAACAAGTCGGGTGGGCATGTGGGTGGGGTGAGGTGGGTGGCAGTCAAGTGGAGTGTGGACATGGGTGGGGGAAGCAAACGATTTTATGGGTTTGTTACCGAAGTCTGCGGTGATGGTTTCCCAGCGTCCTCCGTTGTGGCGTTCCAGTAGGGAGAGTAGGAGTTGCAGAGCGCTGTTGTGTCGGTCCTGTCTTAGACCAGACATAGAGGGGCAGTTACCGGCCATGTGGCCGTTGCTAGTGAATTGGCCACATAGGGGGCAGCGCAGGGTGGGGTTGTGAGTAAGTAGGCGGGTGTTGTGGACGCCCCACATGAATTCTTGTTTGTGTGTGAACTGGATATTTGTGAGGGTTGAGTGTTTTTTGTGGTAAGAGAAATCGGCGCCGTCCTTCGCGGCGCGGGCGAGGAGGGCTCCGTGTTTGGTTGTTTGCGAGAGAGGAGTGTGTGTGTGTTTTGTGCTGTAGGTGTGTGCGTCGGTTTTGAGGTTGGTGTATCTGTAGGGTATGGGGTCTCCTAGGGTCTGTGGAATGAGGGTGTATGGCCAGGTCCAGTGGCCTATCGTGACCTCTGAACCTGTGGTGTATGTAGTGTCGGGTGGGTGACCATCCGCGACGAGGTTGGCGAGGGTGTCTGCGAGGTCGTTGCCTAGGGAATGGTTGTGGGCTTTGATTTTGCCGAGGTGTGTACGGATGCCTGCGTCGCAGCGGGTTTTAAGGGTGTGTGTGATGGATAAGAGGGTGTCGCGGTGAATGTTGTGGCGGTAAGCGGAAGGGCAGTTTAAGTAACCTTGTATGAGGCGGAGGGAGCACGCACTGTCTGTGAGGAGGTGGGTGCGGCCAAGTTGGAGGCCTATATCTATGCCAGCTAATTCAGCGCGATTTATTGTATGTGAGGGAGGGGTAGAGGTCACCATGATTTTGATTTTGGTGTCCGAGGCGGGGTGGGTAGCTGCTGCTCCGAGGGGGGACGAGCTTCCTTTTTTCGAGCCGTCTGTGTATACAAAGTCCTGCCAGTTCCAAGCAGGGGTGCCTCTGGTGGGGGGGTACGTTAGATGCACGCGGTCCGGGAGGGGGTATGTGAGGGGGTGAGTTGGGTTTGGGGGGCGGTGGTATATACCCGCTGAGTGGGGTGAGTAGGTGCCAAAGAGGTGAGGAGGAGGGGGGGTGATGATGGGGTTGGGGAGGTGAGTGTCGTAGATAGATTCGAGAGTGTTGTGAAGTGCGGTCATGGCAGTGGGTGATGGGAGGGTGGAGAGTGCGAGGGGGTTGGCGACGAGGTATATGTCGACCATCCATCGTGTGCCGAATGGGGTAGGGGTGGGGTTGCCAGTGTGTTGGTCGGGGGGTAGGAAGGTGTTTGCGTCATTGGGGAGGGTGTAAAGGTGGTGGGTGTATGGGGAGTTGATGTATTTGGAGTGGCGGTAGGGTGTGTGTTCCCATCGGGGGAGGATGAGGATGGTTGCGCTGGGTGTGTGAGAGGCTGTGAGGTGTGCGCTGGTGATTGCGTGTTCCATGGCTCGTCTCATGCATTCGTGGTCGTATTCGGGGTTGGCTATGTTGGTGCCTTGCCAGGTGTGCGGGGCATTGCTGCCGCTAGATGAGAAGACTATATCTTCGGGGTAGAGGGAGTGGTAGGTGTGGGAGTGAAGGGATTTATTGAGGGGGTCGGAGTAGAGTTCTGTCTGGATGCGGAATGTGTGACGGAGAGCTGTGAGGAGGTCTTCTCTGGTGGCCCATCTATTACGGGTGGTGGTGGCGGGTGTGGGTGAGTGGATTTCTGAGCGGGAACCTAGGCGGGTGAGGAGGTGGTAGACCTCCTCTTCGAACGTATGCTGCGAGAGGTCGGGGCGAAAGAGTTGGTAGAGGTGGCGGACGCGGGGGCCGTTAAGGGTGGTGACCGCGCGGCCGTCGGGAGTGCAGAGTATGGTGGTGTCGTGGAGTGATGGGTGTGCGTGGATAGCGAATTTACCGGTAGGGAGCATGTCGAGGTCGGGGTTGATGGGGTCATGGTTGAATGTGATTAGGGGGTGTGACCACGGAGGGGGTCCGGGTTCTGGCAAAATGGGTGTGGTGGAGGGGACATAGCCGGAGTTAAATGCGGTGAGGGCGGTGGGGCCGGAGGGGGTCTCACTGATGGTGTCGTGGAGTTGTAGGCATGGGGCCCACTGCACTTCGTGGAGGTGGGTGAGGTCGTGTTGTTGGCCGCGAGCACACCAATCGCACTGCCATGTGGCGGGTCCCTGAGCTGGGCGGCATTGGGAGTGTATGGCAAAGTGCGGGCATGTGCAGCAGGTGGAGGAGGGTTCTGTGTGCAGTGGGTCATGACAGATGGAGCAGGCGGTGGGGGAGGGGGAGGGGAGGCATACCGATGTGGGAGTGGAGGAGATGAGGCGGAAGCCGTCGTCGAGTTGTAACTGAATGTCCCATTCCGTGAGGTGTTCCGGGGCCCATTCAACCATGTACTGCGTTTGGCCGTATTCTGTGTCCTTGTGTTTGGAAATGATGCGTGTTACGTCGCAGGGGGGGTAGTGGTGGTCTGAGGGGGTGAGGTATTCTGTGTCTAAGTGTGTGGTGGGTGCGGTGGGGGTGGGGTGAGTGGTGCGGGAGGTGTAGATGCCGGATGAGAGGGTGGGGGGTGAGCGGGGGAGGTGAGGGGAGAGGAGGGGAATCCATGAGGGGTGTATAGTGGTGGGGGGGGATGCTTGGTTGGTAGTGAGGCTTGTGATGGGGAGGCGGTTGTGGATAGTATCGAGGGGTTCAGTGAGGATTGCGGCGAGGAGGCGGATGGGAACTGAGAGTGGGGTGGTGGACCCCGTGAGTGTGGTGATGGATTTGCATGATTTGAGGATGAAGGAGGATGAGGTGGCTCTGAGGAGGACTTGTGGCCACGAGGTGATGTTATTTTTCCAGAGGGGGGTGAGGCGGGGTAGGAGGGAGGCGTGTGTTTTGCGGGGGGAGAAATCGCAGTAGGCTTGTTTATATGTGTGAGGGTCGGTGATGTGTGTGGCTTTGTCCCGGAGTGAGGCGAGGAGGGCGTTGTCTTGAGTGGTG
>JAPMLY010002205.1:35000-58403 GCA_026401115.1 Tetraselmis chui | reverse complement strand
AGGCCGACAAGTCCTCCCCCACGAGGACAACACTGCCGTGGTCGCCGCCCTAACCAAGCTAACGTCCCGGTCGCCCGTCATGATGACCGAGCTACGGCGCATATGGTTCCTCCTCGACACCAACGACATCCACATCCGCCCACGCTACATCCGGTCGGCCGCCAACGTCTGGGCCGACACGCTAAGCCGCGAGATGGACTCCGAAGACTAGCAGCTAAACCCACGGATTTTCGACCGCCTTCAGCGCCGGTGAGGCCCACATACAATCGACCGTTTTGCATCCATGCTCAACGCTCAACTGCCACGCTTCAACGCCCGGTGGCGAGACCCCCTGTGCGACGACATCGACTGCTTGCACCTCGCGGACGCGGCCTGGCAACGCAAAAACAACTACTGCAACCCCCCTGGTCTGCCCTCCCAGCTCTAGCCGCAAAACTAGCTCAAGCACAAGCCGCGGCTACGGTCATCGCGCCCTTCTGGCCAAACAAAACGCGGTACTACGCTTTCGCCCGACTGGCGAGCGAAACTTTGCACTTCCCGGCGGCCCGCGACCTATTCTTTCCCGGCAGGCTCGGCAAGCGCGAAGGGGTCGGACCTCCCGCGTGGAGCATCGTGGCCTTTCGGCTCACACCCCCTCTTGGCTCTACACTCGACGCGGAGCGATTGGCCGGGCGTTACGCCCGGACCGATTAAATTCTACTATACCGCGCGTTCTTCCTATGCGTACATGTCCGCCTCGCTACGGCCTACGCCGCGGAACAGCACCGGCGCCCTGGTCTACCGAACTCTCTGAAATTTTTCAAGACCTCCTAGGAACTCACAAGCTCGGGGTTACGGCGGTCGCCCTACTCAGCAACTCGCTAGCGCCCTCTACGTACGCTAGCTACGACAGCGCGCTCAGAAAATTTCTTATTTTATGTACACAGGAAAACATCGCCCCGCTAAAGACCACCCCGGCCACAATGGTGCGCTACACAGCGTGGTTGGCCCTGCTCGGAACGGCCGCCGCCAGCTCGCTTCACTCCTACTTCTCAGCAGTGGACAAGTTCTTCCGCGACCACCAACGCCAACCTATTGCCGTGGGAGAGCCAATAGCAAACTCTAGACGTGGCCTCGAAATGCTCCAACACCGCCTACTCCCTACCGCCTCTCGCCTCCCGCTTCCTGCACCCGTTGCCCTCGACATCCTAAGGGCCGCCGACGCTCTACCCGGCACCTTCACGTGGACACATGCTGCCCTTCCCCAGCTGCAACGCTTCAGAGCCTACTTAGCGGTGTGCGTCAATTACATTTTTTTCTGCCGCGCCGAAACCGGCGCCCGCTGCGAGACCGGCGACCTAATTGTCGACAGGCCTTCCCAGCAAATCTGTCTATTCGAGCGGAAATCTAAGGGCGACCATCGCCCCGACACTAGCGACAAGCTCGTCATCGCTATCCCTATCACGGCCAACCCGGTCTTGGCAGACCTGCTAGACTACTACACGCAGTACCGCATCGCGTTCTGCGCAAAATTCTACAACCGGCCACCCCGTGACGCCTTCTGGAGCTTCTCACATGCTGAACCCTCCGCCGAGTGGGGGGCCGCGTCCACCATCTCCGCATGGCTCGCCCTCGCCCTCCTCACAGTCAACACGGCCGCGCCCGCGGGTTTTAAATGGACATCGCACAACCTACGGAAAGGCGCGGCGTCCGCTGCCAGCTGCATCGGCGCGCCCCTCCCCGTAATCAAATATATGGGTGGCTGGGCCAAGAATAGCTCTGTGACCGAAGGAAAATACATTGACCCAACCATGACCCCGACACATGCTGCTTGGCGGTTCTTCGGCAAGCTCACTCCGTCCCCCCCGCAACACTAATTTTGGTTGTGCAAGCCTTTGGCTTTAAGTTCCTGGCAAAACGTGCCCTAGGGTAAATGGTCAGATTGATTTGAATCTAGAGGTTTGCATATCCAATTTCCATGTGTACAGGACAGTAACACTAGCGGTTATTGTTACCGTTATAATAGGCGGCGCGTCGCACCTGCAGGGCAACCGCCTCGCCTTGCAGTTAGACGCAACCAACGACCAACGACTTCCCCAACGCTCGGCTCTAGCTAGCCCGAGCCTTATAAGCCGTAGCTAGCCACGAGCCTAGGCACTCTCTGCTTTCGCGCTCAGCCAATCTAGGCTTCGCGCGAACCCACCCACCCAACCACTATAATCATGCGCTAATCGACCCCTAGGCCCCGCCTGTTGGCCAAATTGTAAACAAGCTTATATATTTGGCAAAACGTGCCCTAGGGTAAACCTATCAAATAGTAATAATATAAAAATAAACGGAACGGCGATCGGATAGTTGTAGTCAATCTGTGGATATTTATGGTCAGGTTGATATCATCGAGGTTGAAATTTCACTGGGGGCGAGGATAGTCGGGCGTTAGTTACCACGGCGTTACAAATTCTAACCGCTAGACTACGCATGTCAAAGTGGTAAAACACGGACAAGCGTTACCCCGCCTATATATGACGCGCCGACACACAGAGGTCGTCGTCCACCTTCTGCTGCCTTTGCGCGAGCACGGCTCACGCAACGGCATCTAGACTCTAGTAGTCTAGCAATGTGAAGATCTCTACTAGCACACGGTGAAGCTACTATCGACCAACTCACTCACTATAATTATGGTAGAAAATATACCAGAGCACATGTACCCTAATGGGGACGATATCGGCGACGTCCGGTCACCTCCATATGCAACGCAGTTTGAAAACTTGTAAAATTTCGTTAACCAGTTGCTCCTTAAGGTAGACGGCGGTTAGACAAAACCGCTAGCCCCTAACAAGCAAAATAACATCCGTCATTACCGGCTCACGCCATACTTGAGGGTGGGAACGTAGACGAGGACGCCGGGCATGTATCCGCTAACTCGACCAAGACCGCGTACATCCACCCGCTAGACTAAATCGACTTACTCCCGAGAACTATCGACGACATTTTACAACCGGTACACGCATATGCTCCGGGACTCTTAACGCTTCGACACGACGAGACAAACATATTCCTAACCGAGGAAAAACGAATATCTTCCCGAGACGAATACCGACGCCTAGCGTGCTATGGAGTTTACTCTGAAGTCGCGGACGCGGCACTCGTAACAACTGTGGCAACGATTCGTTCGACGACCGCTATCGCAGCGGAAAGAGCGCACGCCTAAGATGTGCACGACGCGGCCGTTCGGACACACAAGGCTGCCACGCAGGCTGTCGAGTCGCGGCTCACCTACGTACGACGCTTCAAGGGTAACAAGACCCTCGCCAGATAGGAGCGAGTCGCCGAGCGCCTCGTCTACTCCCGCTTCTTCGACACCCATGCAACCGACCGCAGCACCAACGGCGTCGACGGACTCCTCGCAGCCCTACAAGACAAGCGCATCAAAATTAGTCTCCACGCGGTCGAAAAAGCTCAAGCCGCTCAAACTTTTACGCAACAATCGCCCGCCCGGGGCTCAATAGGTAACTCCGATATACTCACCCCGCGGCCAGACAAGAGTCTCAAGGACGAGGAGCTCAAGGACAAGAGGAGGCGAGAGAAACGCGAAAAGGACAAGGCACGCCAAAGCAAGAAGCCCGAGCCCGAGGCAGAGGGGTTGATGGTGTGCACCGCCGCGCTGATTCATGCAAACTATCCTCCGACTACATGCGACATCGAGTGCGATGGAACTGGCGCGATTGGGAGAGTGTCGGCGCGAGCGCGCAATCCCTACGGTGGATCCGGGAGTATAAAGTCTCTATTCCGTTCAAAAACAACCGCCCACCCCCAAGACTCAGTCACGGAGTGTCGCTGCTGGACGCCACTCTTGCCCAACTAAACACCATGAACCGCGAACTAGGTCGCTTCGTCCAAGCCGGGGCTTGGGAGCCCTCTACCTGCAACGACTACGTCCCCCCACTCTTCCTAGTGCCCAAGCCGGGCAACAACTAGTGGAGCCTCATCTGTGACCTACGACCACTAAGCAAGTGCTGCGTGCGAAAACGACTCAAGATGGAGACGCTGCTGGGGGTCAAGCACCTACTAACCCGAAAGGGGGACTTCATGTTCAGCTTCGACCTTCAAGACGGGTTCTACGCGTTGCAATCAACATAGCGGACCGCGACTACCTCACCGTGAACGTACGCCGACAACTCTACCGACTCGCGGGGCTTCCTATGGGGTGGTCCCCACCCTCCTTCTACTTATGCAAGCTGACTCTAACCTTCGTGCATTTCCTTTGAGCACCATGCCCAGAGCTACCCTACCCAACACGAGGCAACTGCACCAAGACCTACCTCAGACGAACGCGCAGGCGCGGCGCGAGGAATCTTCCCTACGTCGACGATTTTCTATTATTTGCGGCTACGGGAGAGGAAGCGCTTGGTTTGCGCCAACGCCTAGCCAGCCTCTTGGACCATCTCGGCCTCCTCCTCCACCCCACCAAGGGCTTTTGGACGGAAGCTCAAGTTGGACACCACAGCATGGGAATCGACAACGACACAACGTCAAGCTATTTCTAGTCTCCGGAGTCGAAACTCGCCGAGATCCAAAATGATGGATGAACATGGCGGAGAACTTGCAGAATTGCACAAAGCTGCGAGCTTCCATATGCGTCGTAGGCACTCGCCAATCTAGAACGGTTTCGACTTTCTTGGGCGAGACTAAAATTTTGCCGTTCGACAAAGTGTAGCCCAAGTACACGCTTTCCATAAAGTCCGTTACTAGCGACACGCATTGAATTACCCGCCACACAATGCCGCGATGGCCATGCAACTAAATTAAGGGTAAGATTATGATTTGCGAACTCTACACCACGGCGCGTTGTTTTCTGACATGGACACCTCCATCGTCACGCCTCAATAATTATGGGCACACACGTTAGATTTTCGGCCCATATTTTGGAGTGCCTCCTTGGTGGCGTCAGCCGAAGAGTAGTACTCGGCTTCACGAGTGGATTGTGCCACACAAGTATGTTGTTTGGACTTGTAGCTAATGGGCCCGCGTCCGAGAGTGAAGAGATACCCCGAAGGGGACTTGCGGGTGTTGTTGTCGTTTGCCTAGTCAACGTCGGCAAAGCATGTGAGCTGGAGACTGTGGTCCGTGCCCCTCCCCCAACGTCAGGCGCATGTCGATGGTGCCATGGAGGTATCGAAGGAACTTTTTTAGAGCATGCAAGTGTGCGTCCGTGGGGGATGCCTGGGCGGAGCCAAGGATGCTCAATGCCATGGAAACATCGGGACGCGTGCAAACGGCCGCGCGTTGGAGACTGCCTAGGAGGCTTGGATAGACGTCCTTGGCCATCCCGGTAAGGGGGGTGAAGTCATGTGCGCGAGGCCGGCGAGAAAGCCGGGGTCCATAGGAAGGGACGAGGGCATAGAGTCGGTCATGCCGTACTTTGCGAGGATGTCGCGCAGGTATTTGGACTGATCCAGCGAGATGGTGCGGGCCGAGCGATCGCGGGTGATGTGTATGCCGAGGAGTTGAGAGAGGTCGCCCATGTCCATAATCTTGAACCGTGCACCAAGTTGAGCCTAGAGCGATGTAAGCCATGCGGCATCATTGCAGGCGGTGGGAATATCGTCCATGTAAAGTGCAATCATGGCCAAGATGTGACCGGCGCGGAAGATGTAGATGCATGGGTCGGAGACGCATTGTTGCCACCCGTGGTCGACAAGCCATGCACGAAGGAGCATGTCGAATTCGCGATGGGACTGCTTTTGTCCATAGAGGCAGCGCTTGAGATGACACACTTTGGATGTGCCATAAGCGAAGCCGAGGGGCTGGTGGATGTACACGTCCTCCTTGATTGGGGTGTAGAGGAACGCAGTGTCGATGTCAAACTGACACAATTCAAGGTCGCGGGCGGCCGCGATGGCAAGGGAGAGGCGAAGACAGGCCATGCGGATGACATGGGAGAACGTTTCCGTATGGTCGAGGCCAGCCGCACCCTTTGGCGACGAGCCGTGCTTTGAAGCGGGAGACATCGCCAACGGTGTCGGACTTGACTTTGTAGATCCACATGTTGTTAACGACCACGCGGTCAGTCCACACGCACACTGTTCAATGGCTACGTCATCTCCTACTTGTATACCGCATCAAATCCCGTATGACCTCTCGCCGCGCCTCCACACAATGCACCTACGCATACCCCTAATTGCACGAAGCCATCACCCCGCATCGCACACTCCCCGTGGGGGAGTAAAGCCCCCGAACACTCTTGGAGAGGTTGGATATATGTGGTTAATGGTCTAGCCATGACCTTTAAGTATCATGTATGGCATAGTTGGGAGGGCCCAAAGACAACAACCGGCGCATACGGTATTTGTTGTAAACCGGCGCATACGGTACATGTTGTAAACAATTTTAATTTCAATTTCACGCGGTCAGGGGGAAGGTCGACTTGTTCCCACGTGCCGTTGTCTATGAGGGAGGAGTACTCCTACTGCATAGCGGCTTGCCACTGGGGTACCTAGGCGCTGCCCAGAGGAGCCCGGTACGATTTAGATTACACACACTCTCGGGCGGAAAAGAGAGCGACGGCAGTAAATGAGCGATGGAGTGTGGGGTGTGGGGTGGGCGAATGATAATGTCGGGCACGTGGGTTTAATGGAAGATATCCTCTTTGGCTTTGCCATGGTCAAGGTCACAAGATGCCGTGACAAGCGTCGGCGGATAGTCGGACATGTGGGCCACAAGGTCCCCGTAGCGGAGGGGGTGCGACCGGAGTCGAGCCTGACGGGGCGCTATGGAGGGGATAGAGGAACGGACAAAGGGGTGTCGATAGGGTGGGATGGGGGTGAAGTGTACTAAGGGGAATCGTCATCCAACGGGTGATGACCGAGTCAATGGGGAGGTGCGTGCCGAAGTCCGGGGTGTTTTCATGGAAGGCAACATGGACGGAAGTGGTGATGCAACAAGTCTCGGGGTTGTAGACGCGGTACCCGGGGGCGTCAATCGGATAGCCAGCCATGACGCCACGAAACATTTTTTCGCCGAGTATCCAACGCAACTTGTCGGGTACCTTATTGGCGAAGACAACGCACACGAAGAGTCGGAACTTGGGTGCGTCAGGCACCAACGACGTAAGGAGAGTGAGGGGAATGCCACCGGTGAGACAGACTGAGCGGCTGTAAGTGCGGTTGCGGAGGTACACAAGGGTGCTTACATCGCACAACCACATGGATTTGGGGACGGCCATGCTGTGGAGCATCGCAAAAGCAGTGTCTCGGATGGTGCGCTAGGGGCGTTCGGCTTTGCCGATCATGTGATGGGCATAGGGGACAATTGCACACCGACGCCCGGGCGAGCACACATATGGTGGGTGAAAGCAGCCTCAAAGACAGAGTCCGAGTCGAACTTGAGGACCTATGCGAACGCGCACGACTGGGAGTGATGGCGTGCATGCAAATGTTGGACTTCCAACAAGATGGTTTTCAGCTCGGAGCATACGTCGTCTTTGGACTTAAGGAACCGCACCCACATGTAATGTGTATGGTGGCCGATGACAAGCATGCAATAGCGGAGGCCATATGTGGAGGGGACATTAAGTGAACCCCAAAGGTCAGAGGACATGTTGAGAAGGGGACGGGATGGTCTCGCGCAAGCAGTAGTGTTTCGGGGTGCAGCAGTGGCCTTTTGGAGCAAGCATGAATCGCAAGAAACATTGTTTACATAGCTGGCTAATGCTGGGCTAGCTGCGACACCGTGGGTATGTTGGGCATGTAGGCTTTGCACATTAAGGTGTCCAAACCGGCGGTGCCACACTACGGGGTCGCACTGGGCAAGGGGGGCAACACGGGAACCGGTGTCACGCGCGTTATCCGCGGAGGGGCTTGGGGGTAGTTATGGTTGGTGGGGTAGGAGGTAGAGACCGCTGCCGGACGGCTTTAGCGCACCCATTCATGTGGGCACCACGAGTAGGCCATTGTCAAAGTCAATAGGAAAAATAGATTCGCAACCGCTGTGTGAGTGCATCCAACTAACACTAAGGAGTCTCCCGATGCGCAAAGCAGAGCGAGAGGAAAGGTCGGGGGTGTAAAGTGCATGGCTCGTGCGGTGAATGGTTTGGCCAAATGCTAGCCGAAGAGAAATCCGCACGGAGCAACTGCCCTTCATGTCGACACCGACCCCGCCCACGCGAGAGGGAGCCGAGGACGGGGCGAACGTAGCGAAATCACTTCGATATGCGGTCAAGTTGATCGAGCAGGCGGAGTTAACTACCGAGAACTGCGAGAGGTCACGACTTGGCGTGAGGGAAGCTGAGAGCGCGACGGAGCTGAAGGGGACACTCACCTCGTCATCGTATTCATATGTGCAGTCTTCAAGAGTGGGCAGACTGTCAGCGTAGTTAGCGGGGACGTCGCTCAGCAGGGCATCGTACGCAGAGGCAGAGCCACCACGGGTGCCGTACTTTTGGACGAGCATATTCCGTTTGGCAAGAGTCCACTTCAAATGGGCGTCATCTAGGGAAGTGCAGGAGGACATAATGTGGTCGAGGCTGCCATAGGCGCTGCACTTGTTGGGGAGCCCACGACCACCACGAGGGCCACATGGGTTGTGTCCGCGGCCGTTGTGCGAACCGCGACTAGCAGCAAGAAACGCAGAGACGGGAGGGGGTGATGTGTCGGGGGCCGGCGTGCCCGGGGCACTCACTTCCTCGTCCATCACCTCATTGGCGGACAACAAGTAGTCGGTGTCGAAGGCATTAATGACACATTGTTTGGTCTTGCCGAAAGAACCGGTGTTGGATGATATGCCACGCAGCATGAAGAGGCCGATGTTGTGTGGGTGGATGGCCGCGGAACCATTTCGTTTCGTTGTAGTATCGAAGGTCTGCCTCATGAAGTGGACGTAGTCCGTGTGGGACTGACCAGGGCGGTGTCTGAGAATGAGGTTGTCCAACAAAGAGAGAGAGAGCGAGCGAAGGACCTGCATTCCATTTTCTTACAAAGGATGTCCCATGCTGCACATGCGCAGTCGAGACATGCAGGTGATACGCACTTCATTGCCAGATCAGCGCGCTTGTTGTCGTTGGCTGCATGGAGCATGAGTGTGTAGGCGTAGTAATGGGCATGCTCATCCAGCCGGACGCCCGGCTCGCGGATGGCGAGCTGAGGGATGAGGTACGTTGCTTTGAGGGAGAGGAGGTTGAGGAAGTTCCCCTTCCATTGCTTGTACTCCGAGGTGGACCCATGGTGGGGACTGACATCTTAATGGACCGGTTGAGGGCGTCCTTGCCGAAGCCGGTTGCTTCATTGGCAACACGGCCGACGACCACCGGGTCAATGGTGGGGCGACGGCGGCCGCCACGGCTGCTTTGAGCACCACGATGGGGAGGGGAGAAATGTTGGCCAGGAAAGTGAGGGTGCGGGCCACAAGGAAATGGGGAGTGGCCGGGCACTGCAAGCGGCGGGCCGTATGGGTGCGGGTGGCCACGAGAGGTGGGGGCGTGGTGCGGCTGTGCACTTGGGAAGACGGGTCCGCGGGATGGCGGGGCATAGCCGAGATGGGGGTATGGTGGAGGTGGTGGGAGGGGGTCCATGGATTGATCGTCGCGCGGGGGATCCATGTACACACGGAATGGCATGAAGGGGGTTAGGACCGCCGCTTCCCGGAACGGAGTTGTACGCCTTATCCAAGTACCGCCAAAAGTCGGTACCCGATAGGAATATATTGTGCATATGAACCCATCGCATCGCATCGCGAATGAGCTGCGAACACCTATAGCGAACACCTACAGGTGGAGGGCCATGACCCCCCCGGAGTCTAGCGTACATATGTATCCATTAGTAGTCCTACGGAGGGATATGTAAACAGTTCGCGCTGCCCATCGCGACGGCGCTGAATGACATGGGGGTCGGCAGCGGCAACTCCAACAACAACGGCAGCGTCGGCCGACTGCACGTCCATGCGAGCATTTATGAGCGCCATTTGCTGAAAGACATCGCGAGCGTGTCATGGGCTGGGGCGAGAGAGCTTTGCAGAGAGCTGGGGTCATGGGAAACAACAGGCGTGACAAGTGGAGAGTCGGGTGAACGAAGTTTTGGTGCCATCGCGGCAGACGAAAGAACAAACATGACAACATGCAACGGTCAGAGCCGCTTGCCGGACTTGTGCCTAACAACGGTTTCAAAGAGACGGCGTGATGCCCGCCGACCCCTTGGCATGCAGCCCCGGGGTGTCTCAAAGTACCTTTTTTGTATCTTCCACCCAGTGTGGGGCACAAGTCGAGACCACGGCTAGGTCACGTGAAGCGATGCGATGGCTGCTTAATCGCTAAATAAATATATAAAGTTATTAAACTAGGGATGTCGTGCACTCTGTGTATGCGTATTCACCGGGTAGTGCGCCCCCCCCCTTTCTCCCGCTTGGGCATGTGTGCACCCTGTCCACACACGACGAGTGCGTCTGTGTGGGTGACTCTCTGGCGTCCTCGGGCAGCTGACTTAAGTGGGGTGGTGTGGTGGGTTTCAAAGCGCAGTTTATACTGGCGATACCGTCGACTAAAAGGTGAAAGTACAAATTTTCTATGTGAACTTGCCTTCTGCTGGAGAGGTGGCGATCGCAGCTCGCGGAACGAGGGTGTCGCGCGTGAGCGACGTGAGGCGGGGGGGCATAACTTGTTAAACCGTGCAAACACGATCAGTATGGAAGGTAACTAACGCAAACGTAGTTACAATAGCAGTCACGCGAACAGGAAAGTCACAGAGACAACCGGCCCGAGGCGTGGTGTCGGGACAACATAAGTGAGAGAGCTCTAGCTAGCGACATCTCTGTGCCGAATCACATGTTATCGGTATGTCCGATCTAGATATGTACTAATCATATCTAGAATAGCTTAAAGTAGCTATCTGCAACTAATAACTAGAAGATATTACTTACAAAAGTGTGGGGGTGGGATGGTGATGGTGGGGTTGTGGGGCGGTGTGTTGTAGATTGACACGAGTGTGTTGTGGAGGGTTGTCATGGCTGTGTGTGAGTGTAGGGTGGACAGTGCGAGGGTGTTGGCGACGAGGGAGATGTCGACCATCCATCGTGTGCCGAATGGGGTAGGGGTGGGATTTCCTATGTGTTGGTCGGGCGGGGGGTAGGAAGGTGTTTGCGTCGTTCGGAAGGGTGTAGGGGTGGTGGGTGTATGGAGAGTTGATGTATTTGGAATGTCGATAAGGTGTGTGCTCCCATTAAGGAAGTATGAAGATGATGGGGCTGGGTGAGTGTGAGGATGTGGAGTGGGCGCTAGTGATAGCATGTTCCATGGCGCGGCGTATGCATTCGTGGTCGTATTCCGGGTTGGCTATGTTAGTGCCGTGCCATGTGCGTGGTGCGTTGCTTCCGCTGGATGAGAAGACTGTGTCTTCGGGGTAGAGTGAGTGGTAAGTGTGTGAGTGTAGTGATTTGTTGAGGGGGTCGGAGTAAAGTTCCGTATGGATGAGGAATGTGCTGCGGAGTGTTGTGAGGAGGTCCTCGCGTGTGGCCCATAATATAGTTAATGGGCCGAATGCGGCCGATGAATAAAGTGTGTAATCATTATACTAGCAAGCGATGCACTAGGATCGTGCAATTAGTCACCGCTCAACAATAGGTATGCATATGAGCTACGCGAACAATAAATTCACATATATCATTTTGCGGCCCCAGCCCGTGGCCCGTAACGGAAATGATCATACCGGGATTTAACGGTTGTGATGTGTATCATCATTGCCACCTATAAGCCGTGCAACTTCCCAATCATACGTAACGGTGGACGGTGCATACCTCACGGAGTAACCATTAGACGCAAGGCATGACGGGATTCAATATTAAAGCGACCAACCGTTGAGGTGATTGACGGCGTTGCCACACGACAAAATGCCGCCGCCCGCGATCAAAAGTACGACCCGCGGATAGAAGTTGGCCCCGATCCACGCGTTTGAAAACACCGATGGATACGAGGCAGGTAGTACCAGTGGTGTGGCCGGAGAGGGGGCAACAAAGTCGTTAGACAAAACACTCGTGGCGGAAGCGGCCATTAAAGGGGGAACAAGCATCAATCCGACTCGTAAGTGGGAGAGGGGAAGGCAATATTGCCAGTCAGTGTTACTCGAGAAAGAATGGCGACCGACCCGCATGTCGCTGCCTTATAAGGCTTGGTGCTACGCGCCTAGAAAACCTGCAAATTCTGTCGTTCCGTTCAAGTGCGTAGGACATCACAAGTTCGTATTGCTTACATCCACTGCACTCAAAAAACTCCACGCTTCCCTCGTGCTTGTCTCTTACCTGTACACTTTTAATAAGGCCGGTTTTTAATTTTGTGCCACCATATCCGTGAAACAATCCACCATATCGCAACAAAGTAAAAACATCTCATCTTTCGAGGATGGTGGCAAAGTTCACCAAAGAGCCGGCCTTAAACTGTGTACAGGTAAGAGACAAGCAGGGAGGGAAACCCTAACTACCCGGCACATACATGTAGCCCTAACCCCTCACGCTACCCCCAAGTCACTATATAGATAGGTCAGCCCAGATCCGAAACCCGGGGATAGCTGAGCGGTATAGCGAGCAAAACCCCTATTTTGGACAAGGACCTATTTTGAACAATTAGCGGTTTAGGCCTACCTTAGCCCACATTGCCGAGGTCATTTCGAGCCATAAACCCTACCATAGAACCCCCTTAGAGACCCTATTGAAGGGCTGTGTTGGCGGCTGGTCGAGCTGGTCGCGTTGGTCAGTGGAGGAAGGACTCGTGATGCGACCTACTGACCAAATCGCACCAAAAACACCTATCGATTTCGACCAACCCACTCGTTAAGCGTGTAAATCACTTCAATTATGCTTTGAAACACCCCATATTGCCCACATATCCATTATCCAATAGCCTCGCAAGCCTCTTGTCGGCTGTCGACTCTTACCTGCTGATGGTGCGCCCGCTTGCCGGTATTTGGGGTTACGTACATACGGCCCCCTTATTTTCGTTTTTCAAATTTAACAAATATTCTGAGACTTGGCAGCGACCCTCGCTCTACACCATCGATAACCGCTATGGGCAGCGGATCCCTACCCGCCCGTGGTAAATATCGGGCCTACACACAAGAAAACCTCGCTTCCGCAGTCGACGAAGGTCGTCGAGCAGTGGCGAGTGGCAAGGCAGGGAGTAAAGGTCATTCTCTCTCCGGCATCGCAGCGAAGCACGGTGTTCCGTGGCCGACCCTCCGACGCGCCATACAGAAACCTAACCTAGGGAAATCAAAGCCTGATAGGCGAAGTGGACTGACCAAGGAGCAAGAGGCAGCCCTCGTGCAAGCTGTGGTGGTGCATCACTCAGTGGGCCAATGTCTCACCACCGATGATATAATTTACAAAATCAACCAAATAATTCAACACGTCCCCGGCTATTGCCAAACAGCACTCGCCAAGAAGTGGCGCGATGGAATAGGCCCTTCAAGAAAATGGGCCCGCCTATTCTTTAGCAGACACAGTGACGTCCTTCGTCCACGTGTTGTCGACCACCTGGACCCGCAACGTGCTCGAGTTCCGGAGTCAGCCGTGAAGGACTTCTTCGACCAGCTCCAAAAAGTTTTTAGTGAGTTTCCGAACCTCCCGCCTTGCAACATTTGCAATCTAGATGAGACAGGTCTACAACCCTTGCCCAAGAAAAAGAAGGTGTGGGCGCCAAAGGGAGCGAGACGCAGCCACGCCAAGGGAAATGAGTGCCGGTTCAGTCTTACATGTTTGATGACCATCTTTGCAGACGGAACCAGTATGCCTCCCTTTTTCATCGTCAAAGGAAAAAAGTACTCCCCGCCTTGGTTTCACGATCCTGTCCTGGTGGCCGCGCTCCGTTCTGCTGGCCAAGTCCGAGCGGGCTTAACCGTCCAGGGCAACGCTTGGATGGACACTCCTATTTTCTTGAAGTGGATCGAAGAGTCTTTCCTACCACACACATCAAGCAAAAGGTCAGCTAAGACGCCATTGTTGTTACTTATGGATAATTTTGGCGCGCACATCAACCACGAAGTAATAAGGAAGCTTGTGGACAACCATGTTAAAGTGGTAACTCTACCACCCCACAGCTCTCACCTTCTTCAAGCGTTGGACGTGGGCATCATGCTTCCCTTCAAGAAGCACATGGACAACGCGCTCGCTGCGCACAAGAACCTGGATGGAGGGGGGAACATCAAGGAGAAAGATCTTATCATTTGTTTATTCAAGTACTATGAATGCCATGGTAGATCAGCAACAGGCATGCCCTATAACTGCTTCAGCAAAGCACTAAGATCACACAACATCATGTCTGCTTTCCAGGACACAGGTGTTTGGCCCTTAGACTACAACAAGGTGAAGGGATTGGCGTACCGCCAGGACACTCCCCCCCCAGCCTCCTCTTCACGCCACTCAGCAAGTAGCGGAAGTAACGTGGCTAGCAACGATCCAGGGGCTAGCAGAGCCCAAATCCAGGCGCCGACAAGAGCCGCTGCTCTCGCAGGGGCCGAAAACATCATCGCTAGCAGCACCGCTAGAAGCCGAGCTCCTCCGACCCAAGAGCCTCCAATGGAGGAGGCAGCGAGGCGCTACCTTATGTACACGAGGATGGCCGATCAGGCCAAGAGGGATATGGAGGCCTTGTCGGGCATGGATGCTTGGCAACCTGCCGTGGAAGACATCTTACGTCCCGATCCTCTTGCTGTCGGCCGGAAGGGGCGCGCTGAGGCACAGTACGCACAAGTTTTCACATGCGAGGAGACAGTACTTCTGACAGAGAATAGGGACAAGCTCAGACGGGACGGGCCTGACATGAAGACACTCCTATCCAGTGCCGTGACAACTTTGAAAACAGAAATGAAGAGGTTAAGGTCGAGTTGGGAAGCTGTCCACAAGAAGGCGAGTCAAGCTGACGTGATCCGAGAAAAAGTCGGAAAGTTCCTCGCGCGAGCAGAGGATTTTGCCGACGCCGGACAGCCTGGCCCTGTACGTGCCGCCCTGAAAACCATTGCGAAAGAAGAAAGCACGCTCAGCAAATTAAAGGTGGAGGCCGAGAAGCTAGTGGAAAGCGTTCCAGACATGTTATCTGCAATGGAGGCTGCGCGCTCTACTGTTGATACCTGTCACGAAAAGTACGACTACCTCTTGCAATGCGCGGGCAAGGAACCCTTGGATCACCCAAAGAACACCGACCCTAACCTATACGTCGAGACAGAGACACTATGTGACAACGCTGCTATTGCCTTAGAGCGTATTGAGGCTGCTGTGGTTGAAGTGGAGTTCATATGCGGAGAGTGTCAAGACGAACTGGTAAAGCGGGCTATCAACAAAAAGGCCGATATCTCGGCGGCCCGCAAGAGACACGCTATAATGGCGAACTCACGAGTACCCAAACGTTTGGCTCTCGAGGACATCTCTAACCATCAAAACAACGGCCTCACTGTCAATGAACATGTTCCGCTTGGTAAAGACGGTGCAAGCGTCCTTTTGTTAGCTGCAGAGGCGAGTGAAAACACGGAACTCGGTGCTGGAGCGGGAGGTACCAGTAATGTCAACATGGGCGCACCTCCTTGTGGCGGCGAGTCTTCGCCCGACGCTGCACTTCCTTCCGAGGGACGTGCACCGAAAGGCTTGGCTAAATTACTCGAGGAGTTGTAGGCCGCTCGTGGGTTATAGGGTGGCCTTTTAAGGTCAGGATAGCGTGCCTCGTGAGTTTCTGTCCAAAATAGGGCCATCACGCAGTTCTCACCCATCCTGGCCGACTGATCTTGTCACCGCCGACAGCACCGCTACACGCCGAACCACAGGCTGAAATTTTACAGGTATTTAGGCTAACCCTAGGGCTTTTCCTTGGACGAAACCGCGTTTCAAACCCTTATGTAAGCATGACGTAATGCCAATTCCCGTGAATTGTTGTCCAAAATAGGGGTTTTGCTCGCTAATACCAACAAGCAAAGTGTTTTTTTTTTAATAATAACAGATGGGGGCGGGGGGCGGAATGATGAGGCATCCACGGGCAAGTGGGCGTGCGGGCGTGCCCACTAAAGCTGGAGTACGGAAGATCCCCGAAACACCTACGAATCCACTGGCTGATCTGTTCGAACACGCTGCAATCTCGACGAACTCGGCTATAAATAATCAATCTTCTCTCACCTCGTCCCCGTCGAATCTTGCTGCCGCCAAGTTGTCTATGGTACATTGGTATCACATCTGAACTCCTCAAAGGCGACACACAAACCGTGTGGGTACTAACTAGCTGTGATGGCGGAGTCGTACTCGCAACAAAAGTGTGCCCCGGCCGCCCCCCTCCCACGTTCCCGACTCCGTCCGGCGAACTAGTCCATCCAACCCACGACCCCCGCCTCCTCCCCGAACCTCCTGGAGACTAGACACGATAAAATCGTGTCAAATTATCGCTCCTGTCTGATTGGTTGAGAAAGATCTTCACTGTGTTATTCGGACGCGCCGTTGTTATGGGGCTGCCGTGTTAATAAGTAGGGTCATTACTAAAATATGTTAAGCACCTTCCCTGACTCGGCGGTAACCTGCAGCACCGGTGCTGTAAATAACCAGTTGGCGGGCGGAGTCACCATCTAGCGGGGCCTGGGAAGCCAACTCCCGGTGGTGCTGAGCGCAGCTTTTATTTTGTGGGCCCGCTCCGCAGGAAGATCGGCTTCACGCTGATCGGGATGTCCGCCGCCTGCGTCGGCTACCTCGTCTTTGACCAACTGTCGCAGTCGGAGGACGAAACCATGCAACAGGTCTTCCGTGGACTGAAGCTCTTCTGGTGCTGCCCCTCCCTCACCCTCCCCACTCACCAACCTGCTTACCCTCCCTCTTCCCCTCAACAATGAAAGCGACAATGACGAAATAAACCTCAACACTTCATCCATCATTCCTTATTCGCTGCTGTCTGCATTCACGTTCAGTTTGGCACTAAATGCATCATTGAGAGCGTAGCACAACATCACTCATGGCAGGTGGGACTACGAGATACGCAGCTGATGGCAGTGTGCACCGTCTTCATAAACACAGCATTGAGTTGAGAAACGCATTGGGAATGCAAAATTGCCAATATGCCAATTACAATATGATCATGAGATCGCTGACGTTCAGCTTGTTATGTCATGCATCCTTGAGTGAGAGAGAGAGAGAGAGAGAGAGAGAGAGAGAGAGAGAGAGAGAGAGAGAGAGAGAGAGAGAGAGAGAGAGAGAGAGAGAGAGACAGAGAGACAGAGAGAGAAAGAACCGAAGCAATGAGGGACATGAGGGATGATCGAAAGGAGGGAATATGGACCTTCCTCAACAGCGAAGAGCTAGGATTCGCATTGGAATGGGAGCCTGATGACGGATGTGCGTGTTATGGGGGCGTGTGATTCTTATGGGGGCGTGTGCGCTGGCCTCTACCTGTTCGCAGGGTGTTGTTCGTGGTGCTGACAGTGAAGCGGTTTCTCTGGGATGGACCCGTCCGCGGTGCCACCGCTGCGCCCGGCAAGAAGCCAGCCAAGGGCAAAGCCAAGCCAGCGAAGGATGGGGGCGACAAGGAGGATGACGATGAGGAGGAGGAGGAGGTGAGCGCGGCGACACGCCGTCGCGTCCGCCGCGTCACTTAGGCTGCCCGTCACGCAGCGCCAAATAGAGCATCGGTCTGCCCCGCGGATCGAGGCGGACAGTTGAGGGCCCTTTTCGGGGTTGTAATGCGATGCGATACGTTGCAGATGGTCTGTCACCAGGTCAACGGGGAGTATGGATTGACTCGATCCGTGGTGGCCTCTTCTGGCTCCCAGCTAGTGTTCATGATCCGCATGTGCGTGTGTGAGCGTTTCGTTTTTGACGGTCTGCCATTTAATTTGTTGATTTAATGATATGTTAAGCGTACTTCATGATACATCATGATGATTGGGTGTTTTGGTGCTGTGTTGTGACGCGGCGCTTGTGTGCGTGTTTTGTTTATATCTTTGTATATGATGGTGACATTCTCATTTGTGTCTACGCGCTTTGTGGTCTACTGCGGTGTTTTGTGTATATGAATGCAGTAAGGAATGATGTGTGTGTGTGTGTGTGTGTGTGTGTGTGTGTGTGTGTGTGTGTGTGTGGCTTGTTTTTGTCCTGGAGGTTCTAGATGGCCTGCTGTGACCTCATGTCTGTGTATGTGCGTTTTTGCGATAGCAGTGACACGTTGTTTATGAATGTAGCAACGAATGATGTGTGTTTGCGCGCGCGTGCGGTTATGTCGTGCACTATGTGATATATTTCTGTTATCTGTCGTGTGCCCAAAGATACGTTGTTGGTTAATGTTGACATGCGTTGAGCCTGTGTGGTGACGTGCGTGTGTTGAAGGTGTGTTTCGTATTTTCATGTTTATGCAATTGTATGCTGTTGTATGTGCATATCCACAGGTGTTCGTGCTGCTGTTATTTTGTAGGGGTACGTGTTCGCGCGCCCGTATGGGTGAATTTGATACAGAGCTTATTTGTCATATACATAGCATGCAAAACTACTCATACTGATGAATATGACATTTTTGTACCTATTTTACTCACTATAGGACTGACGTGGTGCTGTTTTGAGTACTGACTTTGTGTTTATGAATATTGGTACGAACTGGAATCTGTGCATGATGTGATCTCAGTGACTGCGTTATCATGAATTTTTGTGCGCTTCTGTCTCTTTTTCAATGCTTTCCGATTTACGTGATCGTTTGTCCGAGTTCGGGGTCGTGCGCTGTTAGGTGAAGTGTGGGTGTTATTTGGGTGTGCGTTGTTTGAATTTTAGCCGACCGTTCCGTTTTGTGTACGTCGCGTGCAGTAAAGCAATGGCGAGTGTGTGTGTGTGTGTGTGTGTGTGTGTGTGTGTGTGTGTGTGTGTGTGTGTGTGTGTGTGTGTGTGTGTGTTTTGAGGGGGGGGGGGGTTTAAGTAATATATGTCATGTTTCCCGTTTGTGGTTGTTGGCATTACGGTAATTTCGTGTTAATGTGGTGGGGCTGGTGTGAGAGAGAGAAAGAATGCTGATCTTTATTTTAGCTGTTTGCCATAAGCTTTTGTTTTAAACATTGTGATAATAATGTTTTATCTTAAAGTGGCATTACTTATCTTTCAGTGGCAATGCCATGTGTGAGGATGTATTTGTGCTCATCCTGTGTCACGCTGTCTGCTGACGCGATTTTGTGTTCCTGTGGGGGTGTGTATGTTTCTTATGGTTTGTTATGCGATCATGCATTCCAGTGGCAGTGTTTTTTTATTTGGGTGTCGCTCTAATGATTGGCATAAATATGTTTCAAATTGATGGATTAATCTTTTCATATGGTGTGGATTGTATTGGTGTTGAGGGGGGGGGGGGGGTCACCTCGGCTGTGCTATTGATGTTGAGCTTCGGGTGTAAATGTTGTTAAATATTGTAGATTGATTATGTATTGACACGGCTTTAACATGGGCATGTATGTGTGTTTTGGTTTATGTGTGTGTGTGTGTGTGTGTGTGTGTGTTTTACGTATATCAGCTCTGTGGATTTCATACTCAGTGCGTTTGACTTTCAAATTATATTCTGTGTCTATTGTGTGAGTGTGTTTCATACTGTGATGCGTATTTCATATGTACTCATGCATATTGAAATCTAGTTTGTGTATGCGGCTGTGTGTGTGTGTGTGTGCTCATTGTTTGTCATGCATGTGGTCCTTCTCCTGTCTTCTTGGCGCCTGTTATTTCGTGTGCTTAGCAGTGTTGTCTCGGCATTGATACGATGTTCTACTTGCGCGCGCGATCGTTTGAATATTAGTGCGTTAAATATTCGCCGTGTGATTGAGTGCCCAGGCAGGTTGTTTGTTTGCGCGCGCGTGTGTGTATCTGAGTATGTGTGCGCACGTGCGCGTGGCTGGTGCAATTCAGGAGCTAGCGATATTTGAAGCAGTTATGGCAACCTTTCTACGCATCGATTCCAATTTTTTCGGATTTGACTGTAGGGGTAGATAAACGCATCTCTCTCCTTTCATCTAATGACCCCCCCTGCTTGTTATCTGATGCACCATTGGAAACAAAATATGTCGTACCATACTACACTCAAGGACAGGAGTTCGACAACGTAATTCGACGACAACCCGGAGTGTAGGGTGCGTTGAACCCTGAATTTGACCTAAAACTCACCAAATTACGTTGAGCTGTACGACTTCACATCACAAATCGTAAGCGCTCCTCGAATTTGGACGTCGGCCGAAGCGTTTTTTCTTTTTGAATTTTGAAAAGACGCGCCATTGAGAAGCACGCAACCGTGAATTGCTGTCTTAGGGTTTAGGAAAATGCGCGCATTTGGCCAAGCCCTAGAAACTTAATTGAACAATGTGCGTGGAGCGTTGTCGCTTATTTCCGACAAAGCGCATTAAGTCGCTCGGGCACGACGCGCCACGCAATGCGCGCCCAACGCCCGAGTACGTGGAAGCCGTCGACGTCGCGTTCTTTAGGGTCGAAAAAATCTCGCTACGTGGGTACCTAGCGCGGGCGGGCCCCGCTATGTGCACATGGCGACTCACGAACTCCATGATGGTTCTTGTTGGGCTCACACCCCACATTGCGGGTAGCAGAGCACCGGGAGGTCAGGTGCCATGGCCGGCTTTGCACTCCGCGGGGCGCGTTTCAGTCAGCCGCAAAAACGAAGTACGTGGGCGACGTGCGTTGAAGGAAGCGGGATCGGGCTGGATGAACCGCCATTTGCGTCTTCTTCACACGCCGAGCGAGGGTACAAAACACGCAAAGAGCAACGCCATGCAATCAAGGATGCTCATGTCTAGCGAGGCATGTGAGAGGCAAGCGCCGTCGGTGGCGTGAGGAGGTGTGGAGGCCAGTGCGTGGTGATAGTGACATGCGCGGGAGAGGAGGCGGTGGTATGGAAAGGGCCTGAGATTAAATGGGGCACAACTTTTCGAGGATACAACGAAATACAAATCCGAAAATTGCACTGGAAAGCTTACTACAAATGCAAAACCGGCTACTCGCCCACTTCCCGTGTTGGCGGCAAATAAAGATGCTATATCTATTTCAGGACTTGATACCCATTTTCCAAAACAGCGCAAACGCAGTTCCGACATTCAATCCCCAAATTGGCCGACAAAGTTGAAATTCACGACGGCCCCGCCCAAAGCCTCGCGCGGCCCCCACAATGAGCCCGCTGAGGCGCGCATGCGGCTTTGGCCTCATGCGCCGCCCGAAAACGCAATGGGGCTATCCCGTTTGCCACTTGCGCAATTACGGCGACGCATGCTCAAAAGGCAAATACGCAACGAGCGCTCCGATCGTGCACCCGCTGTGCGCGACTCGCATGCGCATGCCACGCCATACCCGGTGCATGGATACCCGGGGCCGTCGGACTCGACGGCTAAGGACACGACGTTAAGTCCGAGCACCGGTGCCAATAATGAGTTTCGATCCGTATTTGATGATTGCAAAAAACATGAAAGCTACCAAAAAAGTTACTGTATACATAAAAATCAATTGCGTTGAATTGTATTACACTCAAACTTGGCATTCCAATCTTACTATTAAGAACTTAACTATGGAAACTGTCATTTTCAAAAAGATACACATCCCCAAAAATCACCCTTACTCATTTGCTCTGTAATCCTTAGGTGCGAGTGCAGCGACTAGATAGCGCTCCAATATTCTGGAACCGCTAACGATGCCCTCATAATCAGCAAACACTTTTCGACCTCAGCAAGTAAATCGCGAAGCCACCAACTGCGCTACTACCTCTACTCCTAAAAAAATTACAACCAACCGTGGACAGTATGCGACGGACCTACTCTATCTCGCCTTCTCGCGTTCCTCCTTCACCGTCTCCGCTTGCAGTCGAAGCAGCTCGATCACCTTCTTCTGGATGCCTCGGTTCGCGTCAGACCCGCGAGAGCCGATGAGCGTGTAGACGTCGGGTTGAGGGTAGGGGTAGCTGTGACTGGGGTTACTACTCAACAGCGCGCGAGACGCCGCGACCCCAGTCAACAGCCCCGAGCTGGAGCGCTCCAAGGGCACTGCCGTCGGCTTCACGGACGACGAGCCGAACCCAAACGCGGGGCCGCCACGCCGGGATCCCATACCACCAGACTTGGTCGCCCCTTGTCCCCGGCTCCGACCATCCGACGACGAACGACCTAAACGTTCGAAAGTGTGCGCGCTGTTGTTCTGAGACGAGACGCGCTCGGGTGCCTGGTCGGTGACGGGAGGCAGCGCGTAGCTTGTCGACTCCTGTTCCAGACGCCCTTTTACTCCGAGCACAGGCACAGGAGCTCGAACAGAAGTCCAAGCGGAATCATTGGGCGACTGTTTATTGTGTGCCGCGGCGGTGGAACGCCGGCTACTTCCGAGTTTCTTACTGTTGCCGCCGCTACTACTGCACTGCTGACGATGCTTCTCTGGGACGTTGGTCGCAGAAGCGCCAACCCTCTGCCGCTGAGTGGGCGGAGGCGGCGCCCTACGCCCGTAGTGCGCCTGCTCTTCCCTGTCCCCCCCAGTTGTACTGCTCCCGTCCCTCGCTCTGCTATCGCCTCTACCGCACGTGAAGCGAGTCGAGACGTCAAAGCAAGAATGTGCAGGACTACCGCCGCGGTGCTCGCCCCTATCCCAGTGGCGCGTGACCGCCCCGGGCTCAAAATCGCCGGACTGGTGAGTAACGTCGGACGAGAGTCGCATAGTGTCCTGTAGTGTACAACTGCTGCTGCTACGAACGCTGCTACTGCCGTCTTCGCTGACGACTGGGCTGCTTTGAAGCCGACGGGAGCGATACACGCCCGGAGCTTCTTCCGGCGGCACCTGGTTTTGCATGCCTCCATCAGCACCCTCCTCGCGCGCGAGCACCGACGGCCGCGAATAAAACGGGCCGTCCACCGAAACCGATATCGGCGGTTTACGGTTGCTGTGTTTTCCTTTTCCGATTTGCAATGGGTCGTCATCCGCGGCGCGCATCCGATGGTTCAGTAGCTCCGCAATTTCGGACCAGCTGCTGCAGGATGCGGTCGCTGATGTTCGTCCCGCGATCGCGTCAGCGTTGGCTCTGGTAGACGCCCTCCCTGGCTCTGAAGTTCGTCGCCGGTTCAGCATGACGTGGTTCTGCTGCTCTCCCGCCTCCATCGGAGTCCGCGATGATTGCTGACGCTGCTGCCGCTCGCTAATTGCGGCGACAGCCGATGCGCGATTGCCGACATTGTTTTCGCGCTTTGTTCCTCCCATATGCCGCGGATGATGGCCTACCGGCGCCGACACGGCAGCCTAAAGAACAATAAAATGAGGCAAATTAGTTCATGAAAGCAGTGCAGAACGACGGCGGGTGAACGAGAATAGAAGTGCTTGACAGCGACTAAATATACGACACATTGTCACGACTGGTAACGTAGTCACTATACTACCCTTGCAAACTTTATATACTTCGAGGATGACAGAATATATCACACATGGACAATA
>JAPMLY010002205.1:0-30000 GCA_026401115.1 Tetraselmis chui | reverse complement strand
ACGTTGGGATCCAGTTTTCTTGGTGGTGGTGGCACACGGGAGATCGGGCCCTTGGGAGAAGGGAGCTGTGCGGAGGGGCTGTTAACGAGGAGACGGCTGGCGGCCACGAGGGCTGTCGGTCGTCCGCTGTGCTGAGTTGTCCGTGCGTACAATATAGGACAAAAGAGCGACCGCGGTTCCCGAACTTGGACTTCGACACCGTGTAGTCGGGAAATTGGGAGCACAGAATTTTCGTGACGGAAACGACGACGGTATAGGGTTCGAAGACGGCGCAGGCTTTCTGTTCGCATTGGGTTGCGCAGAGGTGGCGATGTCGCGATCTCCGCCGCCCGTGACATGCACACGGCCCACCCGAAATGTTTGTCGTATTTTATGTAATAATAGCAAGGGAGAGCAAACTACGGCGTACTCGGGAACAGTCGATAGTCGATACTTGCCTGCCGAGGATACATATCTAAATTGTAATTACTTTCATCAAAGGAGTTTTATTGTAAACAAAAGGCAGTAGAAGCCATTCGAGGATGATTTTTTACTATCTATTGGCGGCCAAGGGCTTTGGCTCATTTTCTCGGAACTTACTTATCGGTGATTTCCACTGCTGTAATAGTGTTCTAAGTACCTGTAATAAGGAATTTTCATTGCTTAGGAATGTTATGGAATTGTAAGCAATTTTGTCGCTAGATATAAATGATACAAAAATGGAAAAATTATACCTGACAGGTGGACAAGATCTTGACCGTCCACTGTACCCGAACCGGGTACCGTTAAGAGTTAAGAAAAAGTTATCATCCCTGTATAGGAAGGGGGTATGGTACCTACGGGTATTGCTAAATCATAGCTACATATCCTGCGCGGCATACAACACAGTACACAATATACCAGCACGCTGCTGTATGATATTAGTCCAACCCGTACCAAACACCATAGTATTGTACTACGGCCACATCGTCGTTGCCGCGTATAGTCGCTGCTTCGACAGCGCTGGAGCGACGATTTGACAGCACATGATCGTCATGATATATTAATCCTAAAAAAAAAATTACAGCGATTTAAAAAGAGAGTTGGATGCTGTGTTGCGGCGTTGGCGGTGTGTACCAGACGCGAAAGCAGTTTGGCCGCGGGACGCTTCGGCGCGCGTGCGTGGTACTTGCCGGTGGGGCAGCTGCCGGGTGATTGATCACTTCGTAGCATGCCCCCCCCCCATCATGGTCCCTTCCCTCTCCTTCCCACGCACTTTCGTTGTCGACTATTCATGGGACACCTCCGACCACTTCCTTGTCTTCGCTTCCGTCCCTCGCCTTGTGGGTGATTTGTTCGATCATCCCCGCCCCCTCCCCTGCTTGAACGCATGTATGTCCGGTTCATGCCGAAACCGGCTCGGGGGGGTCCCCCTTTTGAGTGGCCGACACCGTTCCGTGACTTCGTGACCGCTAACCCCTTCGCGGTACTCACCCCTCCCAATGACGCGCCTATGGATGGGGCCATGTCATGGGAGCCCGACTCTATCGACGCCAACACCAATGGTTTTGTCAAAGCCGTATGGCCTATTGCCCGCAAGACATGGGTTGTTTCACGCACTAAGCGTAAGGGCCTCGGGCCTCCGCTACAACGCTCTATCCTAAGGGCTATATCGCTCGCTCGTTGGCATGCTTTTTTGGTCTTGTGCCAAAAGGCCCGCGGCCTTCATCAATCCGTAGCATTGGATACGTATCGCTGGGCGTTTTTGGGTTAAAAACATCGTCCGAACTAACCGCCGCCGCCAAAAGGCCGGAGCCATAGACAAGGCCATTAACCACTCCGCCAAAAGGCCGGAGCCATAGACAAGGCCATTAACCACTTTACACAAGGTGGCGGTAGCCGGGGTTTTATGAAATGGGCCCGCTCTATTACCAAGGGTCATCCTACGCAAAACAACCACGCGGAACAACCAGTGCGTGACCCGGCGTCGAGAGTACTCCATACCGAACCGGGTAAAATTAACGCGTGATGGACGTGGCACTATCGGGAGCTTTTGCGCGACCCTCACCCTCCTGCGTGTAGGGCTACCATTTACCGCGAGGCATGGGAACGACGCCGAGGGGGCCGGCCCCCCTCCCCTGCGCTAGACGGGATTAATGGGCCCATTGCCGGAAGGGAACTTTGCAAGGCCCTAAAAAGATTCAATAACAATAATGCTTCAGGGGTGGATGGCATAGTAACCGCGGAGACCCTAAAATTGGCGATACACGCCCCGGATAGCCCTTTTGGCAAATCTCCATTGGAGTTGAAAAATAAGATATGGACTACGAAATGTATCCCTAAGCAATGGTGTAGCTTTGCGGTCGTGTCAATACCGAAAAAAGGGGACGTTACCCTTTTTCAGTATTATAGGGGCATTTTCGTTACGGTGTAAGGCCGGAGATCAAATGAATTTTGTCGATGTTGATGGTAGTTATATCTTGAAACGCGAAACACATCCTACCGTCACTAAAGACAGTAAAAAGATCCAAAGTACTACTAAAGTACTACTGACGTTAAAAATATAGGGGATGGGTCGGTAGCTCGGATGAGCAACGCCGACCGTCTTCGCTCCGGGCTTGGCCTCCCTATGAGCGATAGACTGGTGACCACAGGGCCCGTCGGACGACGGGCACCGATCACCTCTCCCCACCCGAGCCTAGCTCACCCAGGTCAGTGGATCCGTAGGCACATGAGACGGTACACACTCCAAGGCGCAGCTTTCACAAATTTGAATTCGGTTCACATGCCGGAATCTGCGCCACCTACATCTCAAACATTCCGAGTACTCCGTCCAATACTACGACACTCGTACGTATCAAAAAGATTACAAAAATCACTCTCCCACGGAGCCGGCGCACTCTCACGCGCCCCTCCGAGCGTCCGGACGTTCCCATCAGACGCCCGTGAAAAACAAACCCAGGTCCCATCAGACCTGGTCGTGTGCCGCCAACACACGCTGACCACCTCTAACCCTCTCTCTCTCCACTCCAAATCCACCACTTACACACACATCGACACCCACCTTACGACCACTATGTCATCACCTTCCGCCCTCCCGGAATCATACAAACAGGTACTCCTCAAAGACCGCCCCACACCCCTCTTCGCGGAAGCCCACATCGGCCCCCGCAACCGCCTTGTGGGTCACCCACTCGCTCCTTTCCTCACAGCCCCACAGCTCACACATGCGGACTACGGACGAGGCACACCCCTGGAACCCACGCCGGGCACAGGGCTTCAAACTCCCCTGGTCCTCTCCACCCCGACGACTGCCCCCGACCTTGGAGGGGCCGTTGACCTCTCTGCTCGCCTGATCGACTCCTACCTACTGACAGGCCAGTACTCCACCGCCCCCCCTGACACTGCCAGCTTCTGGCTCCACGGTGTGTTCCTACCAAACACGCCGTCTTCCTCACTTATGCTCCTCTCCGCCTGCTCCCTCGCTCGACGCTGGCTTCTCGAAAAAGTTCACGCCCTAACCGATATTCCGGCCCGCGCGAAAAATATAATCGGTCGGGAACTCGCCCATCGTGCGAAATGGACAGCCTCAGTCACCCGCACCCCACACCCAGCCATGCCCCAGCAACACGATCTCACCCCACTGCCAGTCGCACTCTCACATGGTCACCAGGAGGTCCGACTGGACATCCCCACCTCCTGCATCACAGTTGGCTTACTTTATCAGCTCGCTTCACGCCAGCGTGAACTCCCGTCGGGAGGTCCAACGCCACCCTGCGCCGCCTCGGACCCCCAACTTTCCACCACCCTGAGACAGCAAGAAATTCAGATTATACGTGCTGTAGCCGTTCCCGCAATTTCGGGCCAACGCCTGAAAATTAGCTCCTCCTTGTTCACTCATCTCTCCGGCCCAGACGTCGTTCCCCTGATACAGGCCCTCCTGTTGGATCGACTCGCCACGGAACTCGCCGACACCTGGAACGCCAGCGCCACCACCCCTGCCCCCCGAATGGAGGACCTCCCGGAACCAGCCCAACTCCTGCTCCAGATCGCGGACGCCCTACAACCTACACGGGAACCCGTCCAGGTCGTGAACGACCCCCTCTCCTTCTGGATGCATATCCTCCACCCACCCCATAATCCAGTTCTTTCACAATCAGGACCTGTACATTTTCATGCCACCCTTCAAAATGCTATTCACACCGTACCCCCCACCCCCCAAAACTACACAATTACCATCACACCCCCCCCTCTCACAGGCCATGTCCCAGGCACCTCCTGGACTGACACCTGTCTCACCACAGTCCTCATCCAGTCCCCCCACCCCCTCCCCTTCCCCCAACCCACATCACAAGGTACTATCCCTTCTTCACACTGGCTCTCCACCCTCCTCCATCAAACAGCTTCAGAATACGCACAGTCACACACCCACTCCCACAACTCCACACCCTCCACCTTCGACATCTCACACCACACCTCCCTCAAAAAATTTCCTGACGGCTCATACTTCCGCTCCCACCCCTCCCCTTCCCCTCACATCAACACCAGCATCCAAATCTCCCTCACCAAAATCATGTACTGCATCCTTATCTCAACCAACGGCACTGCCACCATTCCCCTCCCCCACACCTACATACACCGCGGCACCCCCACCAACACCACATGCTCCCTATACATCACACCCCACCACTACTCCACCTTCGGCAGGTCCCGCATCACAGACCCCATCTTCACCACCTCCCCCTCCCCCCCTCAGCTCACCCTCGCAAAAAACAAATCCCTCCTTCGCAACCCCCCCTCTCTCCTTCTCGAATGGACAGGACACTTGCAGGCGACCAACACCTACGAGGCATGGCAACAAGAACCTGCGGACGGCTCCCTGCTGGACACCCCTGACGATACCCCCCTCGACCTCGACTCTCTACCCGACATCCAACTGGCCCCTTCATACTCCCCCCCTCCCCCTCGCACTCGCAACCAGCGCCCCTCCAAAAAACGTCGCTCCCCCTCCCCCGCCCATCATACGTACCCCCAACCCGCTCACCCTGCTGACCCTTCCCCCTTGCCCGCCACCACCCCTCCTCCCCCTCCCCCCCTCCCCACCATCCTCGAAACCTCAGTTGACCACATGGATTCCTCCTCCACCCCCCTCACACACCCCACCACAGCCTCCTCCCACCCAACCGGCATTAACCCCCCACCTCCTTCCCCCCCCCAACGCACTGACTCCACCCCCCACATGATATCTCCCCCCCTCCAACTCCTCCCCCCCTCCCTTCCCCACACCGACCCCATGGACTCCTCTCCAACGGCACGCACACCAACAGACCCAGCCCTCAAACCAGCCCCCCCGTCCGGCGTCCTAAAGCACACACGCCACACCCTCAGAAAGTCCCCCCACTCACCCCCACACCGCCGCACCCCCCACGACCTACAAACCCACACACGCCTCACACACTCCCCTTCCCCACAACCCACCCCCAACTCCAACCACCGGAACCACGACCCCCCGCCCAACACACACCCCTCACACCTTCCCCTACCTGCCTCATCCCCTGCGACCTCAGACTTCGAGCTCGAAGACCTCCCTGAAGAAGACCTCAACACCGCGGAAGCCAATGAGGAACACCTCCCCTCACCTGGACCTCCCATCCCTCCATCTGATGTCCACTCGGCCGCTAGGGCCAGCCCCCATCCCTAACTCCACTACAGACGGGCCAGCAGGCCCGGAGGTTCGACCCCCTGCCCTCCTCCCACGCCCCACCCAAGATATCCGTACACACGGTGTAACCAACCCACTCAGGGCCTCACTTCCGTCACACTTCGCACCCGATACCTGCACTATCAAACTACATAACTACCTGTTTGACCTTAACCTTGAACACGGCCTCCCCACCCCCATCGGCCACCTCGACTCCTCGGCCGTGCTCTCCTTCCAATGGGGACACTACCAGGACCTCTCTAACCTCTACTGCATTGCCACCTCCCTTGCTAAACTCCACTCCACCTCCTCCAACACCTACACTGTTATCACAAACACCGAGGTTGACACCTTCCATAACCATCACATATACCCCAGCCAGTGGTCCAACCTCTCAAACAGAGGCGTACCCCCGCGCCCGGGCACACCCCACAACTCCCTCCTCGTCCTCACCTGGCAGCACTCCCACTTCGGCCTCCTCCACGTGACACACGACTCCGCCACTTGGGTGGACTCCCTCCACCACCCTCCCCCCCCGTCCCTTCTTGCCCGCTCCCTCTCACTTATCGCCTCATGGAACTCGACTACCCCCCCCCAACTCCTCACTCCTCGCCTTCTCAACCCCCCTCGACAGAACGACTCACCTCGGGCGTGGTCCTGTGGAACCCACGTCCTCCTTCACACATACTTTATACTCACGGCACCCGCTGACCATGCTTACGACCCCCCTCATTTCGACCCCAAACACACAGTCTATTCCCTTCACTCTCTTCTGTGGCACCACGTCTTCCGCTCCACTCCCCTCCCTGTCGGTCGCTCCCACCTCCTTAACACCCTCCACCCTCAACAGCCCTCCCTCTCCCCCGAGCCCTCACACACCCCCAAACCCTCCCCATCAATTTCTCCGCTACCCCATTCCACCCCCCCCCCCACCCCCCGCCTACCCACCCTCCCCCACATCACACTCCAAAACCCATCCCAACCCCTCACCTCCCACACCCCCCCACCACGCCGCACAACTCCCCCTCCCGCGAACCCCCCTTACCCCCCCAACCCTCAACCCCCACCACTTCTCCCACATCATATACCACAACCTCTACACCTCATTAACCTCAACACCAGGGGGCTACACACATCCATCATGGACGTGGAACACCTCGCCACCACCCACAGCCCTGATGTCCTCATCCTCACGGAAACTAAACACGACACCCACAAATCCAGATGGCGTGTCGCCCTCCCACAATACCTACTCAAAAGCTCCAGACCCTGCTACTCATCTGTGCCCCTACCCAACGCAGGCGTTCTCTTCGCGGTCCGAAGGGAATCGTTCCAATCTGCCACTGTCCTCACCCCACCCCCCCACCTCCTCCCACATATCGCAGGCCTGAAACTCGTTCCTCACTCAGGCAACCCTTACCTCCTCCTCGGAGCCTACATGCCACAGCTCCACAGCCCCATACCAACACGCTTATACGCGGAGGTCGCGGCGTGGGGCCTCCGCCTGATGGACGACTACCCAACCCACCGCATCCTCTGGGGCGGCGACTTCCAATCGACCACCACACAAGGTACAGGCAACCCCGCCCTCACCTCCTTACTCGAATCACACCTCCGACCCCTCCACCCCCCACTCCCCACCTTTCCCAGTAGCGGAGGTTGCCTCGACCATTGGCTCACCCCTCCCCCCTCCCCTCACAGTCTCAACCCGCCTGCGTGCTCGACTTTCACCTCTCCCTCACACTTCTCCGACCACTCAGCGCTACACCTAGTTATACCTGCCCCCTCCTCCCTCATCGCTCGACCACCCTCGGCCCACAACCCTCCCCGCCCTCACCACACCACCCGCAAACTCACCTTCAAACTCCCACTCCAACCGCACCACATCACAACATACCAACGTAGCACACCCTCCCTTATCAACCACACGGCCTCCCTCCACGCAGAGATTCTCAATACAACCCCTTCCATGTCCTCTCCAGATACCCTCGACACCCTAGCCTCGAAATTTACTGCACTACTCTCCCAACATATGGACCACGCGGCCACCATATGGCCCCTCCTACCCCCGAAGAAACCCCGCCCCACTACCTCGACCATTAACCCCACCTGGCTCTCTAAAAAAACACACAGACTCATTCGTAAACTCCGCAAATGTAGCATCAACGGCGGCCCCCTACCCCTAGCCCAAACCCTCCTTCAAACCTCTGACTATCTCTCCCCTACCGATATCCACCACCAATGCCAGGCACGCATACGCCAACTACTCCGAACAACCACTACAGATATACTCCAAAAGGTTAAAACCCGCACCAACACTGCCTACGACGCCTCCCCTAAATCCTCCCACCGCCGCTTAAAAATTAAAAGCGGACTCCTCCCCGCGACCACAGCAACTACAACTCTCCACCGCATTACCAAGCCCGATAAAACCACAGCATCCTCCCCCTCAGCCGTCATTCAGGCGGTCCACTCCCACTTCACCACCGAACTCACGCGAGCCACCCCGCCCGACCTCCCAATACCCCCCTGGGAACACCCTGACAACCCTGACAACTTCAACATCGAACCCCGAGGGGACCCCACACTCACACTAGCCGACATGATTACCCGCGATACATTCGATAAAACCCTCAACTCGCTAGGCACAGGCAAAGCCCCCGGCCCCGACGGTATCCCCAACGAAATTATCAAGTTCCTACCCCCGGAGACCCGCTCCACCCTCTTCTCCCTCCTATCCCTCCTTGCCCATAACTCCTACACACCCCCTGAATGGTGCCATAGCACAACATGCCTACTACATAAAAAAGGGGACCCCACCCTCCTTGACAACTACCGCCCCATCGCCCTCATGAATAACCTTCTTAAGCTATGGACAGCACTAATCAAAGACGCAGGCTCGAAATATGCCGAAACTCACGGCATCCTCAGCGACCAACAGGACGGCTTTCGACAACACCGAAACATCCACGACGCCCTCTCCTCCATCATCATGGCCATGGAGGACGCAAAACTCCACAGCAAAGACATCTACGTCATGTACGCAGACTTCAAGGGCGCCTTCAACGCAGCAGACCACCGCATCATGTTCAAACACATGAGACAACTCGGTATGCCCTCCACTTTTGTTGATACATGCGAACACCTCTACGGAGTCTCATCCACAGACTACATTACACCGTATGGTCCCACCCCCTCCATAGACATTAATCGCGGAACCCTCCAGGGAGACACCCTCTCCCCCTTTCTCTTCACCCTCTTCCTTGAACCCTTTCTTCGCTGGCTCACTGTGGGTAGCCGAGGCTACCGCCCAGGGCCCCCCGCCACTAACGTCGACCCAACAGAACCCACAGCCACATACCCCGGACACGGATTCGCCGACGACCTCAGCCTAGCCACGGGCTCGACCCCGAACATGGCCATCCAGCTAAGGAAACTCTCCCTCTTCAGCGCCTACACAGGTATGACAGTCAACATCCGCAAATGCTGCATCACCGGCGCCCTTTGGCGTACAGGAAACGCCCTCTCCCTTGCCAACATCACCCTCCTCGCATCCCGCCTCCAATCACAGTACATCACCATCAACTCCACCCCGGAACCCATCCCCTCCATCGGCCCCTCGGATACATACCGCGTACTTGGGGTCGAACTCAACACCTCCCTCACCTTCACCAAACACTGGCACGAACTCAAACGCACCACCACATCCCTCATCAACGCCCTCTCCTCCTCCCTACTAACCCAGTCCCGCAGAATTCGCGTCATCCGTGGCCTCCTCATCGGAAAACACTTTACCCTCCAACTCGGCCTCTTCAGCGACTCCCAATTGGACACCCTCGAAGGTCAAATATGCCGCGCCCTCCGATCAGCCGTCTCCTCGGTACGTAACCTCCCCCGCACTGCCCTCCATCGGCCCACCTCCGACCTCGGCTATGGCCTCCCCTCCCTCAAAACACATGCCGCACAACTCACCGTCTGCCACCTCCACAAAATACTGAACTCCCCCGGTTATAGGGGCCACATGGCCAGAGCCCACATTCACACCATCTCCACAACATACTCCCATTGGCCCACTGAATCGATAATGTCAGGCAGTCTATCCCCCCCCACACTCAGAAGCCTAGTGCGCGCCCAACGCGACGCCGGAACCAGGTTTCACAACATCCCCCCCCTCTCCCTCACCAACCCCATTGCCTCAACAATCCGCACCCACTTCACCAACCAGGACGCCACACTCCTCACGTCCCTCAGAGACAGAGCCACACACATCACAGACCCACACACATACAAACAAGCATACCACGAATTCTCCCCCCGCAAGACACACACCTCCCTCCTTCCCCGTCTTAACCCCCTCTGGCAAAATCACATAACCGACTGGTCACAAGTCCTCCTCCGCGCCACCCCTTCCTCCTTCATCCTCAAATCCTGCCAGTCAATCACCAAACTAACGGGGTCCAACACCTCCCTCACTATCCCAGTACGCCTTCTCGCCGCAGTCCTCACCGAACCCACCGACACTGTCCACAACCGCCTCCCCGTCACAAACCTCAACCCCAAACAAGCATCCCCCCCCACCACTCTCCACCCCTCTTGGGTTCCCCTCCTCACGCCACACCTTCCCCGCCCCCCTCACACTCTCTCCCCCTTCTCCCACTCCTCCCGCGCCAAAAAATACTCCCCCACTGCACCCTTCACACACATAGACACAGAATACCTCTCCCCCTCAGACCACCATTTCCCCCCCTGCGACGTGACGCGCATCATCTCCAAACACAAAGACACAGAATACGGACAAACCCAATACATGGTCGAATGGGCCCCGGAACACCTCACGGAATGGGATATACAACTCCAACTGGACGACGGCTTCCAACTCATCTCTTCCACCCCCACCTCGGTAAACCTACCCACCCCCACCCCCGCCGACTGCTCCATATGCCACAACCCTCTGCACTTAGAACCCACCTCCACCTGCAGCACATGCCCGCACTTTGCCGTCCATTCCCAATGCCGCCCCGCCCTAGGCCCCGCCTCATGGCAATGCGACTGGTGCGCTCGCGGCAAGCGACACGACCTCACCCGCCTCCACGAGGTCCAATGGGCGCCTTGCCTTCAACTACACGACACCATCAGTGAGACCCCCTCAGGCCCCACCGCCCTCACCGCATTTAACTCCGGCTTTGTCCCCTCCACCACACCCATCCTGCCAGAACCCGGACCGCCACCCTGGACACACCGCCTTATCACATTCAACCACACCCCCATCAACCCTGACCTCGACATGCTCCCAACCGGTAAATTCGCCATCCACACACACCCATCACTCCAAGACACAACCATCCTATGCACCCCAGACGGCCGCGCGGTAACCACCCTTAACGGCCCCCGCGTCCGCCACCTATACCAACTCTTCCGCCCCGACCTTTCCGACCACACATTCGAAGAGGAGGTCTACAACCTCCTCACTCGCCTAGGCTCCCGCTCTGAAATCCACTCCCCTTCACCCGCCACCACCACCCGCAACAGATGGGCCACCAGAGAAGACCTCCTCTCGGCTCTCCATCAAACATTCCACATCCAGACAGAACTCTACTCAGACCCCCTCAATAAATCCATCCACTCGCACACCTACCACTCACTCTACCCCGAAGACATAGTCTTTTCATCCAGCGGCAGCAATGCCCCACACACATGGCAAGGCACCAACATAGCCAACCCCGAATACGACCACGAATGCATGCGCCGAGCCATGGAACATGCAATCACCAGCGCACACCGCACAGCCACACACACCCCCAGCGCTACCATCCTCATACTCCCCCGTTGGGAACACACCCCGTACCGCCACTCCAAATATATCAACTCCCCCTACACTCATCACCTATACACCCTTCCCAATGACGCGAACACCTTCTTACCCCCCGACCAGCACACAGGCCACCCCACCCCTACCCCATTCGGAACACGTTGGATGGTCGACATCTACCTCGTAGCTAACTCCCTCGCACTCCCCACCCTACCCTCACACACTGCCATGACCGCACTCCACAACACCCTCGAGTCCATATACGACACACACCTCCCGAACCCCACCATCACCATCCCACCTCCACACCTCACAGACTCCTACTCACCTCACTCCGCAGGCATATACTACTTCCCCTCCAACCCCACTCACCCCCTTACCTACCCCATCCAAGAACGCACACAACTAACATACTCCCCCACCAAAAGCACTCTTGCTTGGAACTGGCAGGACTTCGTATACACAGACGGCTCTAAAAAAGGAAGCAGCTCCCCTCTAGGGGCCGCAGCCACCCACCCAGCCTCGGACACCAACGTCAAAATCCTGGTGACCTCTACCCCTCCCTCCCATACTATCAATCGAGCCGAACTAGCTGGCATTGACATAGGCCTCCAACTAGGCCATACCCACCTCCTAACTGACAGTGCGTGCTCCCTCCGTCTCATACAAGGATACCTTAACTGCCCCTCCGCTTATAGGCATAACATCCACCGCGACACACTCCTCTCTATCACACACACCATCATCACCCGCTGCAACGCAGGCATCCGCACACATCTCGGGAAAATTAAAGCACACAACCACTCACTCGGCAACGACCACGCTGACGCACTCGCTAACCAGATAGCGGATGGCCAAACACCAAACACCACATACAACACAGGCTCCGACGTGTCCATTGGTCACTGGACCTGGCCTTACACCCTCATACCACAGACTCAAGGGGCACCCATACCTTACAAATACACAAACCTCAAAGCCGACGCACACACCCACAGCTGCAAACACACACTTACACCCCTCTCACAAACATCCAAACACGGCGCCCTCCTCGCCCGCGCCGCGGCAGACGGCGCCGACTTCACCTTCCACAAAAAACACGCAACACTCACCAACACCCAATTCACCCACAAACAAGAGTTCATATGGGGCGTCCACAACACCCGCCTCCTCACACACAACCCCACCATGAGATGTCCCATGTGTGGCCAATTCACCAGCAACGGCCACATGGCCGGTAAGCCCTTCCATGTCTGGCCTAAGACAGGACCGTCACAACAGCGCGCTACAACTCCTACTCTCCCTCCTGGAACGCCACAACGGAGGACGCTGGGAGACTATCACTGCAGACTTCGGTAACAAACCCATCAAGTCCTTCACCCGCCCCACCCCCCCCTCCACCCCCCTCGACTGCCACCCTCCACACCCCACCCACATGCCCACCCGCCTTGTTGACGCAGACGAAGGTCTCTCGCCCGACTCTCTAACCTCGTGCCCCGCTATCCTCCCCCCCGAAATCCTCCCACCTGCACTACGTCCCCCGGCGCACAAACCCGATTTCATACGCCTCCTCGAACCTCGCTTCGTAGGTCACAACAACGGCCGCCGCCGATACTCATCTATCAGGAAAATACAGATAGGGGAATGGAAGTACTGCACCGACCACAACCTCTCACACACAGCTAGCTTGATTAGGGACAAATACACACCCCTCGCAAACGCCATCCGAAACCACTCAGGTACCGAAGTCGATATCTTACCCATAGTCATGAGCCGCACGGGAACCCCGCACTCGACCACCATAGCAAGTCTCACCTCCCTCCTCACCCTCCGCACCGACCCTCCCGACAAACTAATCACCAAAGCACGACTCGACACATCTCGCATCCTTTCTTCACTCCACGCACACACCGTCCAATGGCTACATTATCTCCTCCTTGTCTACCGCACCAAATCACGCACGACCACTCGCCGAGCCTCCGCATAACGCACCTCCCCAAGCCATCCTTGCACACCGCTTTACGCAGATGTTGATGGTATTGATATTTCGGATTGTCGATGTTGATGGTGTTGATATTTTGAGATGCGGACATCGATGGCGCATTATACCAATATCATCGATGATATATCGATATTTGGGCCGATATATCAACACATCGGGCTTCGATAATTGACATTTTTTTAGGTTTTGATAATTGATGATGGCACTTAATCCCACTTATATTAGCATTGTTGCCATCATGTCGATGTCGATGTCACAACATGGCACATCGATGGCACCATCATCGGTTGATGATGATACTATCGACAATGGATCGATGGTTGATCCCTAGCCGTATTATATGGGTTTTAGGGTTTAGGGTTTAAGACGGTCGTAACCCTTAACAACTAAACTACCCTTAAGTAGACTTAACTACCTTTAACTACCCTTAAGTAGACTTAACTACTTATGACGGTCGTAACCCAACGTCTTCAAGATGTATACCAAACGAATAAGATAATTTGTCGGCGGCAAGGAGGATTTATACTACGGGAGGAGAGCCCCTTGCAATTCGCGAGCATATTTGATATCGCGGGCCGCCGCCAAGCGTTAGGATTTCCAATGTATGCGGGGTTTGTAGACGTACGGACGGCATAAGATACTATCCCTCATGAACTTCTATTTTATAAATTAGAGGCTACTTATGGGATTACGGGACATATGCTATCCTTCCTTAAAGCTCTCTATAGCGACAGCATTGTCCAAGTTAAGTCTGGAGAAGCCCCGGGCATATCATCCGACCCCATCCCAATAGAGCGAGGACTGAGGCAAGGGTGTCCAGCATCCCCAATCATTTTCAACATATTTATAAGTTATATATTTGACGGGTTCGAAGGATTGGGATGCGAGGTGCCGAGTTGCGTTGACATGCTTGACTCTAGGCAGCCGTTACGGGTGCCGGGCCATTTTTTCGCCGACGACACCGTGGACCTTGCGCCGTCGCTTGGTAACTTGCATGCCGTGTTCTCCCAGTTTTCCCAATAGGCGGAGGACCACTACATGGGATTTGGAGTAAAAAATACGGAGTTTGTCCATTAAGGGGGAGTGTTTGCATATCCCTCCGTAGGACTACTAATGGACACATATATACGCTAGACTCCGGGGGAGTCTTGGCCCTCCACCTATAGGTGTTCGCTATAGGTGTTCGCCGCTCATCAGTCGCGATGCGATGCGATGGGTTCATATACACAATATGTTCCTATCGGGTACCGACTTTTGGCGGTACTTGGACAAGGCGTACAACTCCGTTTTGGGAAGCGGCGGTTCTAACCCCCTTCATGCCATTCCGTGTGTACGTGGATTAACACTAATAGCGCTAGGCCGCCACACCGAAGCAGTCGTATTACGCGAACAAGCTGACCGTTGGCAGCTATGGGGGGGACGGGTACTGATTATAGATATTTTGGCGGGTTAATAAACTCGGATTCAAGTATGCGAAATATCTTGGGCGATAGGGTTAAAAGAAATAGGCGCGCCGTTGAAGCGCTCGACTCGGAGTTAGGAAGGCGGGGTATCCCTATTAATTATGTACCTCGGTGCTTAAGATCTGCATATTCCCGGTCCTTACTTACGGGTGTGAAGTATGGGGGATGGATTCGACTAGCGGCGGCAATAGATTATAAACTTTACTAAATCAATGTTTGAGGCGCTTAGATGGGTGCAAAGGCCCCTTGGGTGGCCAATGCTCCGCGACTACGGGAGCTAGGAATAGCAACCATAGAAGCAACGGCAACAACGGCTAAGACTAGGGCGTGCGTTAAAGCTCCCACCCTAAACACATGCATAAGCGATCTAGTGGGCCGACCTAGTCGTATGCGCCCAAGTACTTGGACGTCTGGGACCGTTCTTTGGCTGGAACGTTTTGCTAGGGTAAGCGCAAAATCAGCCCAAAACGTAAGCGTCCTCCCCGCCTGGAGGTCTTTTCAACCACGCGCTGCCTCTAACCTAGTTGAAGCAGCGGTATGGGGTCGATTCGAGACATCATCGTCGGCATGTACTAATACGTGGAGTTTTTGTTCCCATGCTACATATGTTGGGTACCCATTGCCACAATACGGCAAGGGCATTCCTGCGGGGGCCGTTGTAGGGTTACACATTATGATTCAATGCCGGACGCATGTATTCCCTATAGCCGTCGTCTAGCCCGCACTCATGCCATGCCCGAACGTTTTCTCCATCATTGTCATGCATGCGGCGGCAATGTGCTTGAATCTATAGAACATATCATGCTTGAATGCCCACGTTTGGAGTGCCACCGTCGTAATTTTGGGACAATAGCCCGATATTTCAATTGCTTTGTACGTCACTACGCTACCTCCCCCGAAGATATAAACGCCTTACCTTTAGGCGGTGACCGTGTTGACCCGTGTAGACACGTTCAACATGGAAGTTAACTAACGCATACGTAGGTACAATCATAGTCACGCAAATATGACAGTCACATGGGCAACCAGCCCGAGGCGTGGTGTCGGGGCAAAGGAAGTGGAGAGCTATAGCCAAGCAACAACTTGGTATCCAAAACAAATAGTGTATCGGTGTGTCCGATCTATACATGCACGAGTTATATCTAGAATAGCTTACAATAGCTATCTCTAACTTAAACAAGCGAGTATTACTTACAACACCCCCCTAAGGATAACTATGGGGTAAAGCGTTGCATAGGTTCTACGTCTACTAGGATCGCACTTCGATGTCTTGTGAGTGCCGGTCCTAGTAGTGGTTTAGTGAACATGTCAGCCACCATTTGGTGAGTCGTGGATAGATATCGTTCCTTGTTCTACGAGGTCTTTCAAGAAGTGCCACTTCATGCCGATGCGTTTGGTCGTCTCGCTGACCAATGCGTTATGGGAATAAGCGATCGCGCTTTGGTTGTCTTCCCATGTGGTGGTAGTTCCGGTGATGGGGGCGTTGAGGATCTCCCCCATGAGTTGGCGGAGGTGTAGTCCTTCCTGGGTGGCGTCTGCTGCAAAGTAGTACTCGGCCTCGCATGTGGACTGCGCGTCGCGTGTCTATTGCTTAGACTTGAAGCTGACATGGCCTCGGCCGAGAGTGAACAAGTAGCCCGAACGGGACTTGCGTGTATTGCTGTAATTCGCTTAGTTGGTGTCTGCGAAGCATGTAAGTTGGAGGCTGTGATGCCGCCCCCCCTAACGACATGCGCAGTTGGATGGTGCCTTTACGTAGCGGACCACATTCTTGAGGGCTTAGAGGTGAACCTCCGTGGGATTTTCCTGAGCACAGCCAAGGATGCCCAATGTTATGGAAACGTGTGGGCGCGTACAAACGGCCGCGTAGATGAGGCTGCCCAAGAGGCTGGGATATATATGTCCTTCGCCACGCATGTGATGAGCGGCGCGTCCACGCACGCAAGGCCGGACACGAAGCCGGGATCCATAGGGAGTGGCGGGGGTTTGCAGTCCGTCATGCCGTGATTGTCAAAGATGTCACGTAAGTACTTCGACTAGTCCAAAGAGATAGTGCGGGCAGACCTTTTGCGTGTGATGCGCGCCCACGTCCTTGATCTTGAATCGCGCACCAAGCCGAGCCTGGAATGAGGTTTACCACGCCGTGTCGTTGCACGCCGCCGGGATGTCATCCACGTATAGCGAAGATTGGTCCGGTGCGGAAGATGTAGATGCACGGGTTGGAAACACATTGTTAACAAGCGAGTCCCGGAGCAACATGATGAACTCGCGGGGGGTTGCTTGCGCCCGTAGAGGCAGCGTTTGAGGTGGCACACCTTACGCGCGCCGTCTGAGAATCCGAGAGGCTGGCGGATGTAAACATCTTCCTTGATGGGGGCAAACAAGAACACTGTGTCGATGTCAAGTTGACATAGGTCTTGGTCCATGGCGGCGGCAAGGGCGAGGAATAGGCGGAGGCTAGCCATGCGGATGACAAGGAGAGAAGGTCTCCGTGTAATCTAGACCTGCACGTTGATTGCGTCCCTTGGCCACGAAGCGAGCTTTAAAGCGTGATACTTCGCCCTACACGTCCGAATTGATCTTGTTGATGTACATGCTATTAACGACCGTGCGCTCGACGGGGAGGTCAACGAGTTCCCACGTGCCATTGTCCATAAGGGAGTTATATTCGTGCTGCATTACGGTTTGCCTGTCGGAGGCTTGAGCACTTATGAGGGCGGAACAATACGATGTCGGTTTGACGCCGTCCCGGGCCGACACGAGAGCAATGGCACTTGTCATCGCGCCCGGAGGCAGATGCGGGGGGAGGGGGGGGATCCAAGGACGTTGTTATGGAACACAACATACACCGACGTGGTGATGCGTCGTGTAGTTGGGTTGTAGATGCGATATCCCGGAGCGTCAGGCGGGTAGCCGACCATGATGCTGCGGAACACTTTCTCCCCAAGCTTGCGGCGGAGCTTGTCGGGTACCTTGGCAAAGACAGTGCACCCGAAGACACGGAACTTGGACGCATCTGGCTCATACGACGTGAAGAGGGTGAGGGGAACGCCACCGGAAACACCAACCGCGTGGCTGAACGTACGGTTGCGAAGGTACAACGGTGATGATCGCACACGACCACATGGAGTTCGGAACATACATGTTGTGAAGCGTCGCAGAGGCATTGTCTTTGAGTGTGCGCCAAGGGCGTTCGGCCTTGCTCATCATGTGATGAGCATACGGGGCCGAGTACTGGCAACTGCACCCACCCGACCACGCATAAGGCGAGTTGCGATGGCCTCGAACACAAAGTCTGAGTCAAGTTTCAGAACTGGGCGAAGGCGCCTGAGGATGAGTGATTCCGTGCGTGCACATGGCTGATTTTAAGTAATATGGACTCGAGCTGCGGGCAAGTGTAATCCTTCGACTTAATGAATCGCACCCACATGTAGTTGGTGCGGTGGTCAATTACGAGCAAGCAATAGCATAGGCCCATGAGGGGAGGGGACATTCACCGGGCCCCATATATCGGACGATAAATTCATGAGGGGGCGTGCCGGTTTGTGACCGGCAGACGCATTGGGTGGCGCGACACTAATTTTGCGCAATAGCCACGAATCGCACGAAACAGTGTTTACATAGCCCGGTAACGCCGGAATCGACGGAACACCGTGGTCATGTTGTGCATGAAGGCTTTGCATGTTAAGGTGCCCACAGCGGCGGTTCCAAAGGACCAGGTCACCGTGTGCGGTTAGGGCTACAGTATTGTCTACTACGGCTGAGGTGTCCACAACGGGTGTTCTTGTCGAGCGTGCGGTATTGCTCAGCAGGTAGAGGCCATTTGTCGAAGGCTTTGGCACTTCCATTGTTGTGGGGACCACGAGCAATCCGAGGTCGGAATCTGTTGGGAAAGGAATTCGCAGCCGTTGCGTGACTACATCCAACTAAGAATGAGTAGGCATCCAATGCGATGAGCGGACCGCGATGAAAGGTCGGGGGTATATTGTACGTGGATAGTGCGATGGATAATCTGGCCATGCACAATGGGAATGGCGAGTCCGACAATGCCACTGCCCTAGACGTTAACCCCGACACCACCGATTCGAAAAGAGCCAGAGGCTGGCTCGAACGTAACGAAATCGCCACGAAATGCGGTGAGATTCATCGAGCAATCTCAGTCGACTACCCACAATGCTGAGAGGCCACGTCCGGGGGTGAGGGAGAATGAGAAAACAACTGCGCTACAAAAAAGACGCACATGTTTGTCAGCATAAACAACGGTGCATTCCTCCACGGTGGGCATGGCCTCCGACGCAATGGCATGAGGATCGTCGTGATAGACGCCACTAAGGAGGCCAGCGTGGGCTGATGCATGGCTGCCAAAGGGGGGGCATACTTTTGCATAATCATCTTGCGCTTTGCGAGTGTCCAATTTAACAGTGCTAAATCAGAGGTTGTGCATGACGAAAATATGTGATCCAAGCTGCCGCACGCACTGCACTTCTTTGGTAGACCGCGACCGGCGCGACCGCCACGACCACATCCTCGGGATCCACGGCCGGATGCCATAAACGCGGCGATGGGTGGGGCTGTAACAACGGGAGTTGTGAGGTCCGTGTCTTGGAGCTCCGTTTCCATATTTTGGTTCAAGTGGAGGATGTTGGTCATCACGTCATCTGCTGGCATGAGTTAATTGGTGTCAAAGGCATTGATGTCATACTGTTTTGCTTGACCGAATTGGCATGTGCTAGAAATGTCACGCAACATGAGGAGTCCCAAATAACGAGGGTGAGTGGTTCTTGGGCCATCGGTAATTTCACACGTCTCGTTGTTGTCATCGAACGATTGGCGCATGAAGTGCACGTACTCCGTGAGGAATTAGCCGCGCTGCCGAAGCATGAGGATGTCTAGTAGGGACAAAAGCGTGCGAAAGAGCGGTCATCCAAGCGTTTACACAGGATGTCCCAAGCATTTGCTCCGCATTTAGGACGAGGAGCAGAAGTGCACTTGAGTGCTTGGTCCGTGCGCTTGTTCTCGCTCGGAGCGTGCAATAGCAGTAATAAATAATGATAAATGACAATATGTGTCTACATCTACCCGGCTTGAGACACACGCTATAAGCACTTCACCTTCGACCAAGATGGCACCTTCCTCAACGCCAGCTAGGACGACGTCAAGACCTCGGCTACCTTGAGGAGGGGTGTTAGCACTAGCATCCCGTTGCCTAATGCTTATGTACAAGGTAGCTATTTGACATCCTAGTACTTAGTGTTATGCTACTAGCGGTACTCTTTTCCGTATTAGTGGCGGTCGGCCGACCTTGCCGGTGCCTTCGCCGGCCGCCATCACTCTCTTCTCACTTCTCTAGTCAGCACAGCCGGCCCCCTATGGGGCCGGCACGACCTACGTGTAACTATCCGTTCCCGATTCCGATGGGTTATGGGCCCTCCACCAAGTTACACCAGAGAAGAGCGTGTGCAAAGCACTATGCGCCACGCTAGTCCTACCTACTCCTACGTAAAAAAGAGAAGAGCGTGTGTAATGCGCTCGGCGCCACGCTAGTAATTTATCGTCCAACCGACACCACGCTTAGTCTTCGAGATGGTTGTCCGCGACTGTCCTACCAACTCCCACATAAAAAGGAGAAGAGCGTGTGTAAAGCGCCCGGCACCACTCTCGCCCCACCCAGCTTTCAGTCTCACCTAACCTTTAGCCTACCGATACTCTCGACCGGATTTGGTTGTTTAAAACCGACCCGCGAAAATTCGGCCCGTGCGAACTTTAATCAGTAATGTTATTGTTTTTTCGTCCCGAGTCAACGCCGGAACGCTCACCTAACTTAGCGAGGAGCTAACCTTTCCCACGGCGAAAGGGGGGAGTCAGCACGAGCAGCGCCCGTCTATGCTTTTGCGTGTCTGTGCACTCCTAACATCCTTGTTGGCTTTGCTTCTTCCTCGCCGGTCGCTCTCATGCGTCGGCTAATTCGGCCATGGACAGATTTTCCCGTTACATGTTAGAATAGTACATTACGCAGTATATTTGCAACTGCTTCATATCGGCAACTCGCCGGTAGCGGCACGTTCGTGTGAGCGCATGTCGTTACACCTACCCGGCCTGAGACACTGGCTACAAGCACTACACCTTCGACCAAGATGGCACCTTCCTCGACGCAAGCTAGGACGACGTCAAGACCTCGGCCGATGATTCGAATCGAGCAAAATGTGAAAACTCCTAATGCTGGACATCTCATTTCTGGATTAGTCAACAGCGCTGCGGCTGTTGACTTCGTATCGGAAGACTTCGTGAGACGCTTTGCTCTACAAACTCGTAACCCACAGACCAAGACTCCCGTGCGACTTGCCAATGGTCAACGTGTGACGTCTTCTACAATCTGTGACATCGCTTTGGAGCTAGCTCGTCACGAGTTTCAACGGACATTTTCCGTTCTATGTGATTTACGCGTTGCTCATCTAGTGCTTGGTTTACCATCGCTTGACGACGAGCACGCCTCTTTACAGTTCGGCACGACGCATGTTTTTACGCTGATGAATGTAACAACGGTGGCGGCGGAAATCGAGGAGCGACGTCTTGAGTGTCTGTTAATGTCATTTGGCAATATTCAGAAACTCATGCGCAAGACGCGCCGCAGCAAGGGACGTAACGCTGAATTTTACGTGATTGACATCTCGCCAACAGCGGAGCACCCAACGGAATTTCACAGTGGAGAAGAACTTACTGCGGAACAACTTGAAACTTCCGGTCGTTACTTTACGATGACTTCCCGGAATTAGTACAACCATTGGATTCACTGCATGTGAGCCGACAATGGGATCATACCATTGACACTACTTGCCCGATAAAGCGCCAACGTCTTAACAAATTGTCACTTGCGGAACGGGCTGAGCTCAACCGACTAAGGCTAGGGATCGATGATATCATCCGGACTATTTCGACGTATTTCGTGGTGTTTTCGGAGACCCTGAATGCGAAATAAACCCGAAATCACAGCGAAATGCACATGAAAGATATCGACGATACCATCGAACCCTAGCCGTACAATCGGCAGCTCAAGCCGCCTCTAGGCTCGTCATTGCCACTGCGCAAGGTTCGTGACTGTCTTGCTTGCGTGCTTCCTCCTCCTCGTCAACCTCCTCGGCTCCTCCACCATGGAATCTACGTCCTCGCGACTGCCACCACTGCCGCAACTTCTCGCAGCTTCCGAAGGTCCGCTTCCTTCGCTCGCATGATGGGCCGCCTATCGGAGATGGCGAGAAATGCCCCTTGATCCTCCTCTGTGGCTTAAATAGCGAGTTGCCATGCCTTTTACGCTGTTATTGTTGCCTTCTCACTAGCAACAAGAGCATCAATTGCTTCAACACGGCGCCCTTCTTGTAACGTCCCCTTTCTCGGCAGCACCTTCCTTGCCAAACTCCGTTATTGCCCCTTTCTCTTCGTATTACTAAGGACGACAACGATGAGCCGGAATAGGGAGAAAAGTAGGGACACGCACAAGGGGTCGAGGCCGCGAGCATAGCATAGCATTGCAAAGCCGCTATCGCCATGGCGGACCTCTACGGCCCGCGAAACTTTTCCTCAAGGCACGTTGCTTGCCGAGATCGGCTCATGGCTACCAAAATCTATACCAACTACACGCAAAATGCACAGCCTCCGTCCGGACACCACGGCACTTTCTCGCCACAACGCCACGCATCCCCTCTCGCTTTCCGCTGGCCGTGCTGACGCCCGCCACACCGCGACACTCATTGTAGCCGTGCAAGCCTTTGGCTTTATCTCAGTTGCAAAAGTGCCCTCGGGTAAATGATCAGATTGGGTAAATCTAGAGGTTTGCAATTCTACTCACCACGTGTACGGGGTATTAGCCCCCGCGATTAGTGTTACTATAATTAGCGACGCGTCACACCCGCACAACAACGACATTGTACGGGCGGGGTTACTGTAATCAATACTTACTGGCTATTAGTTACAGACAACTGTTGTAATATAGTCTAGATGTATTTAGTACATGCCATGGCCATGCACAACTATACACTAGACATTGGTCTAGTGTGTCGATACGGAGCTGTCGCTAGGCTACAACTCTCCCACTTCCTTCGTCCCGACACCAAGCCTCATGATGGTTGTCTTTGTGAAAGTCCCTTTGTGTGACTGTGACTGTAATTGAGTATACTTTCGTTGCCTTCCATACTGAACGTGTTATTTGCACAGTTCTACATGTTATGGGCTCCCACTTCAAGTCATTCACACGCGACCACTTTTTTCAGCGAGATGCAAACTACGACACTCTCCCGGAAGGCAACGCCCTTATTGCTAGTTTTTAAAATTAGCACGTAATCCTTATTGTATTCGGCGTAAAACCCGCCAATACTCACTTGCTACTTCTCCCGTTAAGCACCACCTAAGCCGGCAGCTTGAGGACGTCGATCAGCCAACCACAAAGAGCGCACTCGCTTTGTGTGGACATGGTGCATACACGCCCAAGCTGGAGTCCGGGGGGGGGGGGTACTGGAGGGTGAATACGCATAAAAAGGGTGCACAACAGCTATAATATTGCGTGATATAAGTCTCGGCCGGGCCGAACGCTACTCATTACCTTTCTGTGGTTGTCTGTGGCTGTCGCTTGTGTCCCACACTGGGTGATGGAGGACACGGAAAAGATACTTGGAGACGCCCCGGAGCATCAGGCCGAGGGGCCGTCGGGCATCATGCCGTCTCTCTGGAATTCACCGTTAGACACAAGCCCAACTAGTGGATTTATCCACTGCCTTGGCGTCACTAGTTCGTCATGCCCGCTAAACAAAAATTACGGGAAAGCCCTCGCAGCCCCTTGATTGAGAGGGTCCGTCGAGGAGTTCTAGACACTACCATTCGCACCCTCATGCCTCTAGTGCAATGGGTGCACTATTGGAGCAAATGGCCATCATTACGAGTCGGCTTGACGCACAAGCAGCTGACACTCGTCAGCTCATGCAGCGTGACGCACTACGCGATGATTACCATGCGCCTATAGATGTCGATAAACCGTTCTTGCCTCCAAGACTTCCTCCTACTACTCCACCATTGTTCCCGCAAGGCCTAACCAGACACCCCACCGTGTATCGTCTGCACCTCGTGCTCGACCAGCCGCAGGTGGAGGTCGCCGCCCAACCATCGACCATGCATGTCGTCGTTGGTCGCGCGGCTGGTAAGGATGCATACTTCAACAAGGACTCCATCAACATATCCATGAAGATGAATGTCCCAGTGATGCGTCTACACACATAGTTCCGCCACGGGAAAAATCGGCTTCTCTCGTTTCTGTCGCTTAAAGCTGCGTACGTGATCCCTCAACTAGCGCTGAGGGACTCTAGCGTCTACCTCGATGAGAGTGCACATAGCTATGCCTTTGCACTTCTCCTCCACACAGCCGGTGACAACATGCGAGCGGACCCAGCGGTTCGGTGCAGCACTGCAACTCGACCCGACTGTGGTGCTGTGGCATGGGAGATATTGTGCGAGCGCATGGACGCCCGGTCGTTTGCGCGCTCACTTGCGCTACTTGACAACCTCATGCTCCGCCAACGCCCCGGTCAATCCGTCACTGAGTACATGCACTTCGTGCGGCAGTCATTCGACGACTACAACGAGACGTGCCAAATGAAGGACGGCCATGCGGCCATCCATCCGCACAATCTGGGTCTCCTCATGCTTCGTGGCATCTCCAGCTTAGGCCCGTATGGACATGCCAAGCAATGCGCCATTAACGCATTTGATACCAATAACCTCTTGTCGACTGACGAGGTAATGGCCATCATTCTGCATTTGGCTCAGAATATGGAGGACGTCGAACAGTCAACCCTCATGCTCCAACTCCTCCCATCTCTGCATTCGTGGGTCTTGGACGCAATTCCTATGGAGGGCGTCACAATGCTCGTGGCGGTAGGGGTGGTCGTGGCCCCATGCCGAACAAATGTAGCGGCTGCGGTGGACTAGACCACATTATGTGCTCATACACAACAACATATGACGCTCTCCTGAAATGGACCCTTGCCAAGTGCAAGATGATAGTCCAAAAGTACGGCACGCCGAGCGGACATGCGTCCCATCATAACGCCCTACTGAGCGATATGCACCATTCGGACACAGACGGCGATGCACCCGGTGCCGGCCCTTTAGAGATGGAATGCACTTACGAATACGATGACGCGGAGGTTATCACTTTATTTTGCTCTATTGCGTTCTCTGCCTCCATACTCCCGGGGCGTGACATCTCCCAATTTTGGGGGTAGACTCTGCATGCTCCATCAATTTGACTGCATTTCGCAGTGATTACGCATCCTTCGATCCCCCTTCGGGCACATCTCGTGTGGGTGGTGTGGGTGTTGACGTGCGTGGGAGCGGCAACGTTGAGATTGCCATCCCACTTGTCTATGGGCCGATTATACGTCGCACGGTTCACGCGTTGTGTACCCCTAACTTGTCCGCTCGCTCTGCACAACGCATTGGTCGCCTCCTTAGTGTCAGATGGATGCAATCCCACAGTGGTTGTGAATTCCTTTTCCCGACTGACTCGGATGTTGGGTTGCTGTTGGTCCCCACAAGAATGGGCGTGTTAAAGCCGTCAGGGAACGGCCTCTACCTTCTTCAACACTCGACATCAATTGGGAGGCTAACCTCCGTATACATACCTATTGTGTTAGACAGTGAAGTCGCTATGACAGTTAAGTGCGATTCTGTTCTCTTGCACATATATGATTTGGACATCTGAACATGTAGAGCTTACATGCTTAGCATGATACGGTGTCCTTACTTCGCATGCTCTGTCTAGCTATGTAAAAAATGTTTCTTGTGACTCGTGTCTCTTGAACAAGGCAAGTGCAACACCCCGCAATATTGTGGCATGCGCGAAACCACCGCGCCCCCTCATGAACTTGTTGTCGGACATATGGGGACCCGTCAATGTGCCTCCCCCGCAGGGATTGCGCTATTGCCTGCTCGTGATTGATCACCACAGAAATTTCATGTGGGTCATGTTCCGTAAGTCAAAGGATGATACTTGCAGCGAACTGGAATCCATACTCCTCGAAGCACGTCATTTGCACGCCCGGTATCACTCTGCCTTTGGTGCGTTTGCACCGGTATTAAAACTTGACTATGATTCGGTGTTTGAAGCTGCTGCGACACGTCAAATGTGCGGCCGCTTAGGTGTTAGAGTTCAATTCTGCTCACCCTACGCTCACCACATGCTTGGAAAAGCGGAACGTCCTTGGCCTACCATTCGGGACAACGCATCTGCCATGATGCTCATACTTTCAGTTCCGAACGCTATGTGGTCGTGCGCGGCTAGCATATTCGTATACCTCCGTAACCGCACTTTCAGTCGTGCGGTTGGATCTTCTGGTGGCGTGCCTCTGACTCTCCTCACTCTCATCGAGCCAAGCGCATCCAAGGTCCGCGTATTCGGTTGCACAGTCTTTGCAAAAGTTCTTGATAATCTGCGCCGCAAGCTCGGCGAAAAGGCTTTCCGTGGTGTCATGGTTGGCTACCCCTCTGGCGCTCCAGGTTACCGTGTGTACAACCCCGTCACACGGCGCATTACTACTTCCGTGCACATCATGTTCCATGAGACTGTCCCCGGCCTTCAGCCCTCTCTTGAGACTGACTCCTTGATATCGGATGACACGGATGATGGCAATGGTAGCGCCAAGTTTCCACCCTCCCATGCCATTTCACCTGATATAGATGGCACTCACGACGTACCACCCATGCCTGACGACGATGCCATGCCCGTCCCGTATTCGCTCTCACCCTATCCGGTTTGGCGAATACGTTGCTCGCATGTCGGCCTACCCATCGGTCTATGTCATTGTGTGTTGTGACCCGAAGCAAGGTGTGGCGAGAGAGGACGTCATTGAACATCCCAACTTGGCTTTCACAATTGCTGCCCCTCCTTACCAACCTGCTTGCACCACTGTTGTCCTTCTCTCCGCCCGAGATTGCGTCGAACCGGCCTTGTATGGTGCCGCTCTCTCCAATGACTAGTCCGCTGACTGGTAAGTGGCCATGTAACATGAGTGTGACTCCCTCTTGTCAAACGGAACGTGGGAGCTCGTTGAACTCCCGGAGCGTCGTGCAATTGTAAACAACGTGTGGATCTATAATATCAAATCAGACCTTGATGGGGATGTATCCCGTTACAAGGCTCGCTTTGTTGCTAAGGGCTGCAGCCAACGCGCCGGACTCGACTACACAGAGACGTTCTCCCCCGTCATCATAATGGCTAGCCTGCGATAATTTCTCGCCATTTCTGCAGGTATGGACCTCGAGCTCTGCCATTTGGACATTGATACCGCCTTCCTCTATGCCCATATCAAACAGGATGTCTACATTCGACAACCCCTTGGCTTCACGGACGGATCTGCCAATGTCTGTCATCTCAAGCGTTGCTTGTACTGTCTCAAGCAGCCCCCCCCGCGAGTTCAACATTCTCATGCGGGAATGGCTGGTCGATCACGGGTGGAAGCAATGGATGTCGGACCCGTGCATCTATACCTTCCGCACTGGCGACATCTTTGCCATGATCGCGCGATATATCGATGACATCCCTGCTGCGTGCACCGATACGGCATGGATGCAAGACTTCAAGGTCACACTCGGCGCGAGATTTAAGATTAAAGACCTTGGTGACCTCTCGCAACTACTTGGCATGCATATCACCCGCGACAGATCTGCCCGTATTATTTCCATGGACCAATCCAAGTACGTGAAATACATCTTGATCAAGCACAACATGTTTGACTGCAAACCGTCGTCCCTCCCGATGGAGCTCGGCTTTCTCTCCATCTTGATGATACATTTAGGAACGTCCTTATTAGACAACACTCGGTCCATGACTTGTTGTAAATCATCTTCAGTTTTTGCATGTGCTACCGTCGAACGTTCTAGGGGCAACACCGTCGGAATTTTCGGGAAAGTTTTCTTCCTTCCCCTATCTTTTTGCGCTTGGGTGTTTATGTAATTATATTCCTTGTAAATAGGATATTCAATGAAAGTAGCAACATAATCTGCACGTGCCAATGCATAAAACAACAAGAAACCTAAGGATTAGCGCGAAGACAACAACGAGCCATAGCAATGAAGGAAAGCGCGCACGGAAAAGGCATCTGAAAATGACATTCGCTTCAGCCATATCAAAATAGTAATGGTATTGCACCGGGACAAAGCACTTTGATATTCCAAATCACGTCATCGCCTTTCACGATCGTGGTGTTGATGATTTGCCACCCGAATTCATGTCTTGGACCTGCACTCGCAAGACACCGAAGTGCCATCCTAAGAGGAGCGGACCCAATGCAACGCTTCATTCCGTAGCTATCTTCAGGGGGAGTGTTGTAATCAATAATTACTGGCTATTAGTTACAGACAACTATTGTCATATAGTTTAGATGTATTTAGTGCATGCCTGACCATGCACAGCTGTACACTAGACAATTGTATAGTGTGTCGATACGTCGATACGGAGCTGTCGCTAGGCTACAGCTCTCCCATTTCCTTCGTCCCGACACCAAGCCTCAAGCTGATTGTCTTTGTGACAATCCCTTTGTGTGATTGTGACTGTAATTGAATATACTTTCGTTACCTTCCATACTAAACGTGTCTGCACAGTTCTACACGAGTGGCGCGACCAACCAACCTTCACGAGCGGACAACTCTAGCTAGGCACTAGCTAGCAACATCCCTTAAGCCGGTGCGATCCCCGAGTACCAGTACTCTTTGCTTACGTGCTCAGCCCATCTAGGCCTCGCACGAACCCACCCACACATCCTTATAATTATGCGCTAATCTTCCCCTAGGCCATGCCTGTGGTGGTCTTTTGGCTATTATGTAAATCAAATAACATCTTTGACAAACTTTCCCTCAGGTAAACATGCGTATTTATTATATATTTATAGCTGATGATGTGTGGCGACACGGAAAACGTCCGTGCTCACCTTGCTCTTCTTGTAAACAATGTACACGGAAAACGTCCTTCTCCGCAGACGTGCCCTGTCCGTGCTTATGTTGTTCTTCTTGTAATCCATTCATTTGCATGATCCTATCATACGTCCAAATTGTGCTTCTTGTGATTATTACACGGAAAACGGGGGGTGGAGCCCTGACTTTCAAAACTGGACACACAACGGCTCTTATCACGACCCTCAGCAGTCAGCAATAAACGGGCAGCCTTACCGCTGGCGCCACTTCCAGCAGCCGGGCCAATCCATAATACTTATTGCTACCTACCCGGGCTGAAACTGAAGGGGTGGTCGGTCTACATGGGTGACACAGTCCCCTCGGAGAAGGCGCGCCTTTCTCTCTCACTGTTTCACTCATCGAGTCATCAGAACAACGCCCCGTAGCGCCCGCCCGCGTTATCTTACCCCGTCGTGTAGTCGAATTTCTTACACGACAAGAATTTAGCTCGCTATCAGTCCGTGCCCGAATCTCCACCGTTATACTTACGTGTCCGTGGCATATTGCACAGGTGGCTTCGCTCTTGGAAAGCGGGAGGGCAGCCGAGGCAGCATCGCTACTGGAGGATCACCTGGCGGAGGTCGGTCGAGACGGATCAACGGCGACTCGAGCGGCGCTGTTTTCGGAGCTAGGTGCTGTAAGAATGGAGATGGTACGAGGGGCGAATGCGCCGGGGGGGGGGGGGAGCTCTGAGGATTGCAGGGGGTTGCGAAAGGAAAGGGTGTAGAGCTAAGTCGCGTTCAGTGGACACGAAAACAAATTGATTACAAAATGTATGATACAAACAGGGACAAACATCCGAGGCGGAGGCTCTTTTCCGGAAGGCGGTGGCAATCACTCAAGTTGGGCCCAATAGCGCAGTAGGTGTGCTCCTTGCTCCCATAGACTTACACTGAGCTAGTATTGCCAAGGTGTTACAGTAGAAAGTGTGTGTGTGTGTGTGTGTGTTTTTGTGTGTGTGTGCGTGTGTGTGTGCGTGTGTGTGTGTGTGTGTGTGTGTGTGTGTGTGTGTGTGTGTGTGTGTGTGCGTGTGTGTGTGTGTGTGTGTGTGTGTGTGTGTGTGTGTGTGTGTGTG
>JAPMLY010002204.1:0-23481 GCA_026401115.1 Tetraselmis chui | reverse complement strand
GCATCGCCCTCAACAAAAACACCATGACGTCGGGGCGCAGCAAGCACATCGACGTGAAGATGCACTTCTGTCGTGAGAAGGAGGAGATCGGCGAGATCGTGGTGAAGTATTGTCCGACAGAGGTGATGCTCGTAGATGCACAACCAAGCCTCTCGCTGCGGACAAGCATGGGCAACTCACCAAAGCAACCATGGGAAGTGGTAGTGAGTAGCGAGGGGGAGTGTCGAGAGCAATTGTATGTCGCTACATCACTGTACTGAAGAAATCGCTACTAAATGTGATATAGTAGCTATTTGACGCTAGATTGAATTGTGTCCGTCGGATAATAGATCTAATGGTCCAAGAAGCGTTTTGGAAATAACCGCAACATCATTTATTTTAGTATGTGTGGTTCTAGCGCATATAAGTGTGGAGCTCAAAATAGTGTGATCATTCTTTCTACGCTCCAACCTTCGATAGTCGCATACTGTCGAAGAAGTCACACATTGACCGTTGGCAAGTCGAATTGGAGTCTTAGTCTTAGACTTACGAGTCGACATAGAAAACCGTCGTACGAAGTCTACTGACATGACGTCAAGAGTCGTAGCGCGGTCGACTAATCCAGAAATTCGCTTCCCGCCATCAAAAGTTTTCACATTCAACGTGGTTCGAATCAACGGGCGAGCTTCGGTGAGGTCCGTCAACTAAGCCTCCGCATCGCCCAAAATAATTTAAGATCAAGCATCAACTGCAATGCATTAAAAAATGGTGCATCAAAATTTTAATTCAACTGCCAATTCATGTACGCATTGATTATATAGGGCACTAATTTATGGACGCATTGATTAAATGGGGCGCTAGTTCATGGACGCATTGATTTAATCGGGCACTAATTCATGGAGGCATTGATCAAATGGGGTACTAATTCATGGATGCATTGATTGCATGGGGCATTAATTCGTGGATGCATTCTTAAATTGGGCACTAATTCATGGACACATTGATGCAAGTGATGCGGGGCGAATGCATTGATGCATCATGCGCATCCGTATGTTGGCGAAATTTCAATTCTTGGTGGATTTTTCAATTACATGAGTTTGTCTAGAAAATTGAAGTGAGTCAAGTAATTGGAAATTGGAGATTAAACACAACATGTGCCGGCAAACTGGACCGACTGTCGTCTCTCGGACCTCTCTACCAAGCCATACATGACTTATTAGCGAGTTTAGCCCGGGTCTCTTCGACCAGGTACACCTATCGACACACCTATCTGCAATGTGTGTCGATGTTCCTCGGGAGTTAAAAAACTGTAAGCAACCAGTCCCGAGGAATTGCCACAGTCCCCCCGCCTAAGCAGTAACAGCGTAATAATTTTGTAATCAAGAAAAACAGATCAAAAAATAAATCCACTTGTCGAGAAATGCAAAACTAAACTGCTGCTCGACCTTCACGATGCACGGCCTGCTCCCACCGAACCGGGGTGCCGACCGGCCGAGGCCGGTCGGCGTTCGGGAGGGACGACGGGCCAGCCTAATCTAGCTCCCGCGTGACTTCGGTCTTGCCGAAGAAAGGAGGGGAAAGGCTGGCAAAAAACCCCTCCTCGCGTGGTCGCTCGTCGATCCCGCCGCCCCATCCCGTAAGCCCCGCCAAGGTCGCCGCCGCATCCGCCGACGCGACGGTCCTCCTTGTCGAGGTCCCCCGTCACCTCCATGGCAGGTGGGGGGGACCGAGACACATAGACATAGAAAAAATGGGCGCTCCTGCCTCCGCACCTGAATTTTCCCCGCTCATTTCCCCGGTTTTCTCTCTGTCTGGTACCCGGGTACCTGTCAGGTAGTCCGGCCTGCGTCCGTACCCTCCCCCCCTCTGATGCGCGTCCACCTAGCAGACTTTGTTGAAACAGGGGCCTCCGCGCTCACCCGGGCCCCCCCGCAAGGGTCTCGTCTATCCGGTAGTGGGTATCGAGGAGGGGGGAGGGGGTCAGGTCGCCGTAGCCGGATCCGTCGGGCCGCGGGTGCACGGAAATTAGTCAAAACCCTCCGTACGGGGTTTTCCGGCGGCGCCGACCCGGAGGGTCGTTGTCGCCAGATCTTGTCGCTCCTTCCGTCGCGACAGGCCTCCTTGCCGCCCGAGCCTACCCCCCCCCTCGGGAGATGTATCTCGTCGGCGTGGCGGCTCGCTAGTGAGCGCCCTACCCTGGTGCTGCTCCCCAACTAGCTCGACGCCGGGTACGGACATTAGTTTAATTATCCAAAAAGCCCTCCGTACAGGGCTTTCCGGCGGTGGCTGATCCCGAGGATCGCCGCCGCCTCACATAGCCGCTCCTCCGCCTGCGACCTGCCACCGGCCTATGCCATGTCTTGCTTCCCCCCCCTGAGAAGTGTCGACCGGCACAGGGCTGGTAGGCGGCTAGCGAGCGCCCTTTCCTGGCGCTGCTTCCCGGCTGGCCACCACCGGCTCCAACACCCACCCCCCGCCGCAGATCCGGCCGTACCCTCCTCGCAATCAGACGCTCCTGAAGTACAGGTCCCACCCCCTCGAGGAAGGGCTGTTCTTAGTAGTATCTGTACGCGAAAAAACATATCGGACGGGCCGAGCGGGAGATCTCGGTGCCGGTATTGCACAGAAATTCTTTTTTCAAAAGCCCTCTGTACATGGCTTTCCCGACAGCTGCTGATCCCGCGGATCGAGCTGTCGGCCCTCTTAGCCCCCTACCGTGCCATGCCCGGCACGGATACGGGGTTTCCAGCGCCCACCACGGGGAGGTGAGGGGATGCCGGCGGGCCTGCGAGCGCACCCCCCTCCGGGGCCGCCGCCGCTGCGCCGCCGGCGGGCGCCAAGTGAGTCAAGTATTGTATGGGACGTCCCATACAACTTTGTTAAAGTTTTGACCAATTTTTGTTCCCTCCCCCTCTTGACAACGGCCGCCTAGACTGACCCGCCCACGAGTATAACCCTCTCCATGTTGTGAGTTTAACCCTCTCGAGGTTGTCTTGGCTGCAACGGAATGACCCGCCGACTAGCCGCTCAATTTGGATCATCGCGAATATAAACCATATTGTCTTGTTTGCAAAAGAGACAATAAGTGTGTGCGGAGTGTACGTGCAATAAGGGTAGAGCTGTGGATAAGTATAGGATGCATGTGTATATTCATAAATGCATGTACATGTTCTGAAATGTATTCTGAAATTGTGCAGATTTTGCGCCCCGAATATTGTAGTGCGGAAACCACGACACATTCGCTTACAGCCTCTATTGATTGCCCAATAGTCTAATACACCTTCTATGCTAAATTCTGAAACACCATGAGACGCCTCTTGAGAACCCTTTGTAGACACTTGTTTACGTGAACCTCGTCCTCTGCGTTGCAATCACATTTCAAAATCAGTGCGGTGTCATTAATTTACATTAGTTGGTTGAGCGTAATTGATGTATTGGATGGTCAAGGGGTGGTGAGGATGTGGCTGTCATGGTTGGTGGTAATGTGATGTATTTCGAATATATACGATTAGAATTGAATGAGTGTGTGTGTGTGTGTGTGTGTGTTTGTGCTTTTGTGTGTTTATGTGCTGGTGAGAGTGTGTGTGTGTGTGTGTGTGTGTGTGTGTGCGTGTGTGTGTGTGTGTGTGTGTGTGTGCATGTTGCAAAATATCGACGTCACACAATATGCATCAAATATCGACGTCACACAATATGTACCAAAGCTGCACATAAATGTCCTTTCGATCTGTCCATCAATAAGGGCGAGTGCAAAATTATCAGCTACTTGTATTATCAGCATGTACATAATTTAAATCCGCACTAAATTGGAAAAAAACGATTTCTGTGCGGCCTTACCTCGCTGAAGGCTCATCAGCAGTTTTTCATGTAGCTCAAAACAATTATCAACCCAATAGCCCATCACGCCTACCAGTGGGCTGGTTTCTCCCCAAGTATCGGTTGCTAGGCAGGGCCCGACACAAAATTCCTTCCGATTGAAGGCAATTTAGTCCTGCACATGATGAGAAATGGTTTAAAAGACAAAACAATGTTCCGGAAACAGATTCATGGCGGGACTAAACAAGTCGCCATGATAAATGTCAGTGATTCGATAGCCAACGCATGCACATCCTTTATACTATGGCATCCCATGAGTAACGGCCTCCGCTAACGGTACGTGCAGCGACATAGGACATATGAGGTGTGTCCCTTTCGGGTAGAGAAAACGTCCTATTCGCCTTCGCTAACCACTTCGTACACATATGGTTAAGATGGTTGCGATGCTCAGCGAGTTGTGGCTTATTACGAGGTGTCGACCTTAGTTGCATGCTTGGCGCTTGTTACATTTCCCTCCTATGCAACCAAATACAGAAAAGCAGTACGCAGACATTGTCGACGGGCGCACACGACGCGACAAGACGTTTACGGGGACGAGGGTGTAATATTAAACGACACGGAACGTCGGATAGACGGCGAATACATACAATAAGACGATGGAAAGGATTGGCAAAACGCGGAAAGGAACAGAAAACGTGGCCGCCCACCGCGATTTCTATGCGTCGTGAGCTTAAGTAGTCAAAGACGACGGTACATTAGGTTGGGGGTGTTACAGGCCAACAAGTTATGGTGGCAATACTATCACTCTGCGACCCTTGCTCCTTTATCCGTCTAATAATCAGTATGTCTAAAATGGGATAAAGCATGTGGAATACGGGCTAGCTTCACCTCTTTTATCCCGCCGCGTATGCGTTGACGATGATGGGAGCGCCGGATAGCGACCCACTGTCGCCGACTAGAGCGTTGGATTTCGGAAGGGTAGTCAAAGGCTGCGGAGCAGCATTGGTAGCAGGATCGCCCGCTGCATCTCGAAGTCTTCCATATTTCCGTGCTCGTCCACTTAGGAGTATTAATTATATTGGGCTTATATGGCGGCTTGGCTCGCCGCATCTTGCAGGTGGGGGCATCCTCGAGTGTACCGTTCCCGGTCGATAGACCTTCCCTTCTTATTTCGTACTGCGGGCCCCCCAAACGGAAAACCTCAAACAATATAACTTCAAAAACGTAGGAGGCCTTAGCAGCGTGAGCATCGAAGTGGCCGTTAATAGGGGTGCGGACCATGTCTTCGGGGCCGGCTTGGAGTTTCATTGATCGCCGTGAAGGCAATTCATGTCGGTGGCGGCAATGCCAAAGCACAGTCGCAGCTTTTTCAAACCGCGGTACGACCGGTAGGGACTGGTGGCGGGGGGGGGGGGGGGGGGGGGGGGGGGGGGGGGGGGGGGCGGGGGTGATAATGGTTTGCACGGATGGTTGTTCATTTGCTTTTATCATGATAAATTTGGCGAGGCTAGTACATTTTGCGGACGAACTTTGGGGGTCGGGGATGACACGCAAACAATCTTGAATCAAATATCATTCAATATCGACCGTCAATTTGAAATCGGCTTACATCGCACGGCGCAAGCATCAGTGTGCAAGACATTTCAGAGTCCACGTTCTGTGATGGATATGGCGGACGTTACGGCAACGCTTCTCGACCACAGATCACGTTTGTCCATGCAACTCCCATTCCTTAACGCCGATTTTGGCGGTAAACACGTGTCCTAGATGTCGCTATGTGCGTGACAGCTACCCGTGCGGCATGAGTCAATATGTGAAAAATGTCGTCGTCAATTTCATTTCCTCATAGCCGTCTCCGTACCGCGTACATATACATGGTCGTATCGGAAACAAATGTAGCGTGGCAATGCCAGAAAAATATAGAATACAAGATGCATCGATGCGGGCGACATGTTCCGTAAATATACAGGTAATTCGTTGTGCATTGATTATATAGTCAGATTGTTTGAAATCTAGAGGTTTGCAAAACTTACTTACATATGTGACATAACGTAAACCTGAACAGTAAAGCGTTACTGTAAAAGCGGCGCGTCTCACCCAATCCTCGAGGTAACCCTCGAGGACTGAGGAAACGCCTAGCGCAACGCCCCATGCCCTGCCCCCAGCAACACTAGCTAGCGGCAGCCCCTTAAGCTGGTGCAACCCCCGAGCACTGGCACTCTCTGCTTTGCGCTCGCCCATCTGGCTCGCGCAATTGCAGTCTCGACTCTCGTAGTCGAGCAGGGTGTCAGTTTACATCGTCTCATGCGCACTAGAGCGTCACGAGACACTTCTCCACGTTCTAAGTCGCCGTCTAACAACATGCAGCCCGAGCCGTCGTCCTCCGCCCCCGGAGTCGACCCTCTCCCCTCTGTAATCGAACAACGTACTTCCGAACATATTCAAAGCGCGGTTGCGGCCCTCGAACTCCGATTGGCTGAGCAGATCCAGGCGTCTAACACCGCCTTACTAGCCCAGCTCGAACGATTAACAGGACCATCCGTGCTACCGAATCAACAACAGTCCATTCCCCCTGACGCGACCATTGCGACTGAGGGTGGTAAGGCAGCCCGTGAGCAGCCTATCGACCTGCTGAACGACGACCCCGAGCTCCACGAGCCCGAGTTCGTCGATTTTGCCTCCTACGGTAAAATCATTCCTGCCGGTTTGGAGCGACCCCCTCGCGACATCGACGAACCTCGTATGTGGATGCTGACGGACGACACGGCCCGCTTCCTCAACGACAGAAAATCTCAAGCGGGGTACGACGAGTACCTCCACATCGGGTGCTATGCCTTCTTCGACAGTTGCGCCAACCCGGCAATCAGCGAGGCTTTAAACACGCTGTCAACCGGACCTCCTCTACCAGCGGAGCAGGCAGCGGCCGTTGCCCTCATCCGAGCGGGTCATCGCACCCACACAGCGACGGAGGAGGCCGCCCGTACTCGACTTGGCTTCCTCCGCCTCACCAAGGGCGGACAAACGAGCTCGGATACGGACCGAGTGTTCGCAGAACTCGCCCACGAGCGTTTCTGCCGCCCACGCCCTACCGCGGTCTCGAGCACACTGGACGAGCTACGCCAAGCGTTCGTCGATCGGACGCTCGAAGTCAGCCTACATGCCGCCAGCAAAGCAGCTGCTAGAGCAGCGTTCGCGAGAGTCACGCCAGACAATCCACCCGGACAGGACGACAAGGCCAAGAAGGCAGCCGCCGACAAGCGCAAGGCCGCAGCTGCAGCAGCAGCGGCAGCGGCAGCCGGCACTAAACCCACCGACGGAGCGAAGACCACCACAAAGAAATGATGTTGTGACCCGCCGCGCCGATTCATGCTCCCCGTCATCAAACTACATGCGTCACCGCGTGCGGCTCAGATGGCGGGAGTGGGAGCATATCGGCGCGAGCGGTCAAGTCGTGAACTGGATCCGCCATGGCGTGCGGGTCAAGTTCAAAAACGGCCTACGTCCCCAACCTTTCAACCACGGAGTCTCCATGCAGGACGCCACCTAGCCTCAACTCGACTTCCTAGCTACAGAGCTTCCACGCTTCGAGGCATGGGAGCGCGCCTCCAGCACCCGCTACGTCTCCCGCATGTTCCTCGTCCCGAAACCCGGTGTAAACAAATGGCGCCTTATCATCGACCTCCGCGAGCTAAACCGCTATTAAGCGGAATTCAAGATGTCCTGCGCCACTTGTCCCGCCCGGGCGACTACTTCGTCTCCCTCGACCTAGCGGACGGCTACTACACGCTCGGCATCACAGAAGCGGACCGAGATTTCTTCACAGTCAACTACCGCGGCGAGCTGTGGCGCCTCGCATGCCTTCCGATGGGCTGGTCGGGGTCGGCTTACTATTTTTGCAAGCTAACCCAAGTGTTCACAAACTACCTGCGCCGGGCGCCTACCCCGATGACCTCCTCCTCCGCGACGCCATACAAGCCGTCACGACGTTTCCTTCGCAACGTCCGATGGCGCGGAGTACGACTGCTACCTTACATGGACGACTTCCTATTCATGGCCAGCTCGTACGACGCAGCTTGTGGGTCGGGGGTTTTACTCCCCCCGGGGAGGTGTGCAAGTAGAGGCGAAGGTAGTGTGCATTTAGGGTCGTGCGAGGGGGCAATGTGCGGATGCGCGGCGGGAGGTCGTGCGGGACTTGATGCGGTATATGAGTAGGAGGTGATGCAGCCATTGGACAGTATGCGTGTGGAGTTGTGCAGAGACGTGTCGAGGTGTGCTTTGGAGACGAGTTTATCAGGAGGGTCGGTGCGGGCGGTGAGAAGGGAGGTGAGACTCGTGATGGTGGAGGAGTGCGGTGTACCTGTGCGGCTCATGACGATGGGGAGGATGTCAACCACTGTGCCTGGCCAGTGGCTTCTGATGGCGTTTGCAAGGGGTGTGTATTTGGATCGTATGAGGTCGGCTGTGTGGGAGAGGTTGTTGTCTGTGCAGTACTTCCATTCCCCTATCTGAATCTTTTTTATGGATGCGTAACGTCGGCGACCGTTGGAGTGACCAACGAATCGGGGTTCGAGGATGCGGATGAAGTCAGGTTTGTGTGCAGGGGGACGAAGCAGGGGGGGGAGAATCTCAGGGGGGAGGACGGCGGGGCATGAGGTTAGGGAGTCAGGCGAGAGACCTTCGTCAGCAGCAACAAGTCGGGTGGGCATGTGGGTGGGGTGAGGTGGGTGGCAGTCAAGTGGAGTGTGGGCGGCGTTCCAGTAGGGAGAGTAGGAGTTGCAGAGCGCTGTTGTGTCGGTCCTGTCTTAGACCAGACATAGAGGGGCAGTTACCGGCCATGTGGCCGTTGCTAGTGAATTGGCCACATAGGGGGCAGCGCAGGGTGGGGTTGTGAGTAAGCAGGCGGGTGTTGTGGACGCCCCACATGAATTCTTGTTTGTGTGTGAACTGGATATTTGTGAGGGTTGAGTGTTTTTTGTGGTAAGAGAAATCGGCGCCGTCCTTCGCGGCGCGGGCGAGGAGGGCTCCGTGTTTGGTTGTTTGCGAGAGAGGAGTGTGTGTGTGTTTTGTGCTGTAGGTGTGTGCGTCGGTTTTGAGGTTGGTGTATCTGTAGGGTATGGGGTCGCCTAGGGTTTGTGGGATGAGGGTGTATGGCCATGTCCAGTGGCCTATCGTGACCTCTGAACCTGTGGTGTATGTAGTGTCGGGTGGGTGACCATCCGCGACGAGGTTGGCGAGGGTGTCTGCGAGGTCGTTGCCTAGGGAATGGTTGTGGGCTTTGATTTTGCCGAGGTGTGTACGGATGCCTGCGTCGCAGCGGGTTTTAAGGGTGTGTGTGATGGATAAGAGGGTGTCGCGGTGAATGTTGTGGCGGTAAGCGGAAGGGCAGTTTAAGTAACCTTGTATGAGGCGGAGGGAGCACGCACTGTCTGTGAGGAGGTGGGTGCGGCCAAGTTGGAGGCCTATATCTATGCCAGCTAATTCAGCGCGATTTATTGTATGTGAGGGAGGGGTAGAGGTCACCATGATTTTGATTTTGGTGTCCGAGGCGGGGTGGGTAGCTGCTGCTCCGAGGGGGGACGAGCTTCCTTTTTTCGAGCCGTCTGTGTATACAAAGTCCTGCCAGTTCCAAGCAGGGGTGCCTCTGGTGGGGGGGTACGTTAGATGCACGCGGTCCGGGAGGGGGTATGTGAGGGGGTGAGTTGGGTTTGGGGGGCGGTGGTATATACCCGCTGAGTGGGGTGAGTAGGTGCCAAAGAGGTGTGGAGGAGGGGGGGTGATGATGGGGTTGGGGAGGTGAGTGTCGTAGATAGATTCGAGAGTGTTGTGAAGTGCGGTCATGGCTGTGGGTGATGGGAGGGTGGAGAGTGCGAGGGGGTTGGCGACGAGGTATATGTCGACCATCCATCGTGTGCCGAATGGGGTAGGGGTGGGGTTGCCAGTGTGTTGGTCGGGGGGTAGGAAGGTGTTTGCGTCATTGGGGAGGGTGTAAAGGTGGTGGGTGTATGGGGAGTTGATGTATTTGGAGTGGCGGTAGGGTGTGTGTTCCCATCGGGGGAGGATGAGGATGGTTGCGCTGGGTGTGTGAGGGGCTGTGAGGTGTGCGCTGGTGATTGCGTGTTCCATGGCTCGTCTCATGCATTCGTGGTCGTATTCGGGGTTGGCTATGTTGGTGCCTTGCCAGGTGTGCGGGGCATTGCTGCCGCTAGATGAGAAGACTATATCTTCGGGGTAGAGGGAGTGGTAGGTGTGGGAGTGAAGGGATTTATTGAGGGGGTCGGAGTAGAGTTCTGTCTGGATGCGGAATGTGTGACGGAGAGCTGTGAGGAGGTCTTCTCTGGTGGCCCATCTATTACGGGTGGTGGTGGCGGGTGTGGGTGAGTGGATTTCTGAGCGGGAACCTAGGCGGGTGAGGAGGTGGTAGACCTCCTCTTCGAACGTATGCTGCGAGAGGTCGGGGCGAAAGAGTTGGTAGAGGTGGCGGACGCGGGGGCCGTTAAGGGTGGTGACCGCGCGGCCGTCGGGAGTGCAGAGTATGGTGGTGTCGTGGAGTGATGGGTGTGCGTGGATAGCGAATTTACCGGTAGGGAGCATGTCGAGGTCGGGGTTGATGGGGTCATGGTTGAATGTGATTAGGGGGTGTGACCACGGAGGGGGTCCGGGTTCTGGCAAAATGGGTGTGGTGGAGGGGACATAGCCTGAGTTAAATGCGGTGAGGGCGGTGGGGCCGGAGGGGGTCTCACTGATGGTGTCGTGGAGTTGTAGGCATGGGGCCCACTGCACTTCGTGGAGGTGGGTGAGGTCGTGTTGTTGGCCGCGAGCACACCACTCGCACTGCCATGTGGCGGGTCCCTGAGCTGGGCGGCATTGGGAGTGTATGGCAAAGTGCGGGCATGTGCAGCAGGTGGAGGAGGGTTCTGTGTGCAGGGGGTCATGACAGATGGAGCAGGCGGTGGGGGAGGGGGAGGGGAGGCATACCGATGTGGGAGTGGAGGAGATGAGGCGGAAGCCGTCGTCGAGTTGTAACTGAATGTCCCATTCCGTGAGGTGTTCCGGGGCCCATTCAACCATGTACTGCGTTTGGCCGTATTCTGTGTCCTTGTGTTTGGAAATGATGCGTGTTACGTCGCAGGGGGGGTAGTGGTGGTCTGAGGGGGTGAGGTATTCTGTGTCTAAGTGTGTGGTGGGTGCGGTGGGGGTGGGGTGAGTGGTGCGGGAGGTGTAGATGCCGGATGAGAGGGTGGGGGGTGAGCGGGGGAGGTGAGGGGAGAGGAGGGGAATCCATGAGGGGTGTATAGTGGTGGGGGGGGATGCTTGGTTGGTAGTGAGGCTTGTGATGGGGAGGCGGTTGTGGATAGTATCGAGGGGTTCAGTGAGGATTGCGGCGAGGAGGCGGATGGGAACTGAGAGTGGGGTGGTGGACCCCGTGAGTGTGGTGATGGATTTGCATGATTTGAGGATGAAGGAGGATGAGGTGGCTCTGAGGAGGACTTGTGGCCACGAGGTGATGTTACTTTTCCAGAGGGGGGTGAGGCGGGGTAGGAGGGAGGCGTGTGTTTTGCGGGGAGAGAAATCGCAGTAGGCTTGTTTATATGTGTGAGGGTCGGTGATGTGTGTGGCTTTGTCCCGGAGTGAGGCGAGGAGGGCGTTGTCTTGAGTGGTGAAGTGGGCGCGGATTGTGGAGGCGATAGGGTTGGTGAGGGAGAGTGGAGGGATGTTGTGGAATAGGGTGCCCGCATCGCGTTGAGCTCTGACTAAGCACTTTAGTGTAGGTGGGGTGTAACAGGTTGACATGATGGATTCCGAGGGCCAGTGGGAGTACGTGGTGGATAGGGTGCGTATGTGTGCGCGGGCCATGTGGCCTCTGTAGCCTGAGTTGTTCATGATTTTATGTAGGTGGCAAACTGTGAGTTGTGCGGCGTGGGCTTTGAGGGAGGGGAGGCCGTATCCTAGGTCTGAGGTAGGGCGGTGAAGGGCGGTGCGGGGAAGGTTACGTACCGAGGAGACGGCGGAGCGGAGTGCGCGGCAGATTTGTCCTTCGAGAGTGTCGAGTTGGGAGTCGGTGAAGAGGCCGAGCTGGAGGGTGAAATGCTTTCCGATGAGGAGTCCACGGATGACCCTGATTCTGCGGGATTGTGTTAGTGGGGAGGTGGAAAGGGTGGTGATGAGGGATGCAGTGGTACGTTTGAGTTCTTGCCAGTGTTTGGTGAAGTTGAGGGAGGTGTTCAGTTCTACCCCTAGGACGCGGTATGTGTCCTTGGGGCCAATGGAGGGGATGGGGGCCGGGGTGGAGTTTAGGGAGATGAACTGAGTTTGCAGGCGGGATGCGAGGAGGGTAGTGTTGGCGAGGGTGAGGGCGTTGCCTGTGCGCCAGAGCGCGCCGGTGATGCAGCATTTGCGGATGTTGACGGTCATGCCCGTGTAGGCGCTGAAGAGGGAGAGTTTTCTGAGCTGGATGGTCATGTTGGGGGTCGAGCCCGTGGCGAGGCTGAGGTCGTCGGCGAAGCCGTGTCCTGGGTATGTGGCTGTGGGTTCTGTGGGGTCGACGTTAGTAGCGGGGGGGCCTGGGCGGTATCCCCGGCTTCCCACCGTGAGCCAGCGAAGAAAGGGTTCAAGGAAGAGGGTGAATAGAAAGGGGGAGAGGGTGTCGCCCTGGAGGGTTCCGCGATTAATGTCTATAGAAGGGGTGGGGCCATGTGGTGTAATATAGTCTGTGGTTGAGACCCCGTAGAGGTGTTCGCATGTGTCGACAAAGGTGGGGGGCATACCGAGTTGACGCATGTGTTTGAACATGATACGGTGGTCCGCGGCGTTGAAGGCGCCTTTGAAATCTGCGTACATGACGTAGATGTCTTTGTTGTGGAGTTTCGCGTCCTCCATTGTCATAATGAGGGAGGAGAGGGCGTCGTGGATACTGCGGTGTTGTCGGAATCCGTCCTGTTGGTCGCTGAGAATGCCGTGGGTTTCGGCGTACTTCGAGCCTGCATCTTTGATTAGTGCTGTCCATAGTTTAAGGAGGTTATTCATGAGGGCGATAGGGCGGTAGTTATCGAGGAGGGAGGGGTCGCCTTTTTTATGTAGGAGGCATGTTGTGCTGTGGCACCAATCAGGAGGGGTGTAGGATTTGTGTGCTAGGAGGGAGAGGAGAGAGAAGAGGGCGGAGCGGGTCGCCGGTGGTAGGAATTTGATTATTTCATTGGGGATACCGTCGGGGCCGGGGGCTTTGCCGGTGCCTAGGGAGTTGAGGGTTTTATCGAAAGTGTCGCGGGTAATCATGTCGGCAAGGGTGAGAGAGGGGTCACCGCGGGGTTCGATGGTAAAGTTGTCGGGGTTGTCGGGGAGCTCCCATGGGGGGGTGGGTAGTTCGTGTGGGGTGGCGCAGCCGAGTTCGCTAGCGAAGTGAGAGTGTACCGCGTCAATGACGGCGGAGGGAGAGGATGCGGTGGTTTTATCGGGTTTGGTAATGCGGTGGAGGGTGGAGGCGGCGCCGGCGGGGGGTAGGAGGCCGCTTTTAATTTTCAATCGGCGGTGGGAGAGTTTGGGGCAGGTGTCGTAGGCCGCATTGGCTCGAGTTTTTATTTTCTTTATCTTATCCGTGGTGGTGGCGTGAAGGAGCTGGCGTATGCGTGCTTGGCACTGTTGTTTGATGGCGTCAGGGGAGAGATAGTCGGTTGTGTTTAAGAGGGCTTGGGCGATGGGGAGGGGGCCGTTATTTTTGCTGCATTTACGGAGTTTGAGTATGTGAGTGCGTGTTTTATTTGTTAGCCAAGTAGGGTCATGGGACGCTTGGGGTGGGCGGGGTTTCTTGGCGGGGAGGAGGGGCCAAACTGTGGCTGCGTGGTTCATGTGATGGGAGAGGAGTGTGGTGAATTGTGAGGCTAGGGTGTCGAGGGTGTCGGGGGAGGCCGAGGTGTGTGAGGTGTTGAGTATTTCTGCGTGGAGGGCGGCCGTTTGGTTGATGAGGTCGGGGGTGCTGGATTGGTACGCTTTTATGTGGTCGGGTGTGAGGGGAAGTCGAAAGGTGAGTTTGCGCGTTGTGTGATGTGTGTGGGGGTGGGTATGGGGAGGGGGGGGTGTGCCATGAGGGAGAAAGGGGCGGGAATGACGAGGTGGATTGCAGAGTGGTCAGTAAAGTGGGAGGGGGAGGGGAATATCGAGCAAGAGGATGGTGGGAGGGTGATAGGTGAAGGAGGCGTGGTGAGCCAGTGGTCAAGGCAGCCCCCGCTGCGGGGGAAGGTAGGGATGGGGTCGTGGAGGGGGTGGAGGTGGGATTTGAGTAAGGAGGTGAAGGCAGGGTGTCCTGTACCTGTGTGGGTGGTCGATTGGAAGTCTCCTCCCCAGAGGGTGCGGTGTTGCGGGTGGTCGTCCGCTAGGCGGAGGCCCCAAGCTGCAACTTCTGCGTAGAGGCGGGTCAGTTGGGGGGTGTAGAGCTGGGGCATATAAGTACCTATAAGGAGGTAAGGGGTGCCTGAGTGGGGGACGATTTTTAGTCCGGCGATATGGGGGATGAGGTGGGGGGGCGGGGTTAGGACAGTGGCAGACTGGAATGAGGCTCGGCGGACCGCGAAGAGAACGCCTGCGTTGGGTAGGGGCACAGTTGAGTAGCAAGGTCGGGAGCTTTTGAGGTGGTATTGGGGGAGGGCTATGCGCCAGCGGGACTTGTGGGTGTCGTGGTTGGTTTCGGTGAGGATTAAGACGTCCGGTTGGTGGGAGGTGGAGAGGTGTTCAACATCCATAATGGAGGTGTGTAGGCCGCGGGTGTTGAGGGTGATGAAGTGTAGTGGTTGGGATGTGTGGTGTGGGAGGATGGGGGAGGGGAGGGAGGGGGTGGTGCGGGGGGGGTCATCGGGGGGGCGTTCTACGGGTGGAGGTTGGAAGGGAGGGGGGAGGAGAGGAGGGGAGGGGGGGATGAGGGGAGTGGGTGGGGGCTGAGGGGGGGGGGGGTAGTGTGGGGTGGTGGAGGGCGTCGAGAAGGTGGTGGCGGCCCTGTGGGAGGGGGGCGGAGCGGAAGGTGTGGTTCCATAGGAGAGTGTGTAGGGAGTAAACCGAGGAACGGGGATCGAAGGGGGGGGGGTTGTATGGTTGGTCCGGGGGGGCTGTGGTGATGAAGTAGGTGTGCAAGAGGGCGTGGGTACCGCACGACCATGCTCCGTCGGAGTCGTTTTGGCGAGGTGGGTTGAGGAAGCGTAGGGTACCGACGGGAGGGGGGGGGGAGGAGTTCCAGTCAGAGAGGAGATTGAGAGAGCGGGCGAGGAGGTCGGGCGGAGGAGGGTGATGAAGAGAGTCGATCCATGTGGCTGAGGTGTGGGTTAGGTGTAGGAGGCCGAAGTGTGAGTGTTGCCATGTGAGGATCACGAGAGAGTGGTTAGGCGTCCCCGGACGGGGGGGGGCGCCTCGGTTGGCGAGGTTAGTCCAGTGGCTGGGGAATTGGGAGTTGTTGTGGTGGTTATCGACTTCGTTGTTAGTAATAACTGTGTACGAGGCGGTGGGAGTGGAGTGGAGTTTGGATAACGTCGTAGCAAGGCAGTAGAGGTTGGAGAGGTCCTGGTAACGACCCCATTGGAAGGATAGCACCGCAGAGGAATCGAGGCAGCCGATGGGTGTAGGGAGGCCGTATTCAAGGTTTAGGTCGAAGAGGTAGTTATGTAAGACGGTGCAACAGGTGCGTGGAGTAAAGTGGGCCGGGAGAGTTGGCGGAAGCATGGAGGTAGTAGTGTGTCGTCGGATATCTAGCTGGGGGGTGGGGGGTTGGTTGTGGGGTCGAACCTCTGGGCCTTGAGGCCCGTCGTGTGGGGGACTAATGATGAGAAGCGGCCTTGCCGGCCGAGGCTTGTGGAGGGCGAGGGTGTGAGGCTCCGGAGGGTCCGTTCGTCGACGTCATGCGCATTTCGGCGAGTAGAAGCTCCTTGGAACGGGTGGTCTTTCTGAGCTTAAGAGAGGGTGGTAAGTGTAGGGATGGCGGGGAGAGGATGAGAGGGTAGGGGAGGGGGGATTGAAAAATTGTAAGCAAGGTGTGGTAGGTATTAGAAGTAGGGCGATAGTGGGGAACTGTGACAGAGGGGGCTGTCGATATCGTATCAAAAGTGCTTCGGGGCTTCCGAGAGAAGCCTCGGAGCAGGCCTAAAGGAAGTGGGGACTGTAGGGGCGAGGGAGTACGTGTATCGCTGGGACTGTTACGGGTTCGGGACTGCCAGACTGATTCTGTAAGGGAGGGGCGATATTTCCGGGGCAGGGGGGTGCGCGGGGGGGCGGGTGATCGGTTAATTATTCGGGTAGAGCAGGTCGGGTGGGCTAAACTCTGCAGGGGAAGCACTGCCATTATCACAGCGACGGGCGAGTAGGGCAGAGCATGGGGCGTGTAAAAGGGGGGAGGGAGAGCGAGTGCACTAGGTTCTACAGTGTGGTAATCGCAGGTAAGCGCTAGTGTCTGTTGAGTTAGGCGTGTTATCGCGGTAAAAGTAAAAAAGGGAAGAAAGGTAAAATAGAAAAGGATGAAGCGGAGAGGAGCAACGACTGGAGCGAGTGAGGGATAGAGCGAGGGAGCAGGGGGAGGGCAGCAGGAAGAGGGGAGACGGGGGTGTCTGATCAGGGCGGTGGTGAGTGCAGTTGTAAGAATCAGGCCTGTAAATAAAATTTCTAAGGAAGACGACTTTTTGCGAGTTACAGGGTGATGCATTATTGATCGAACTGTGCAGCTCTTTGGCTGGGAAGCATTAAGGTGGGGAGAGGGTTTCGATTTAAGTGCGCTGATAACCAGTGTATCAGTGCAGGCTAGCGGGAGGGGTCGCTGGGTAATATACAGGGCCGTATTGTGGGACGGGGGGTGGCGGTCGGCGAGCGGCGAGTTCGGGCGAGAGGGAGCGTGTAGGGCAAGGGCCGGCGCGACAGGCCAGGCAATTTGAGCAGCTGCGAGTGGACTAGTGTAGTTGCGGGGTAGGTGGGTAGCATGAGAGGGGAGGGGGCGTCGGTGAGTACAGATCAGGGCAGTGGCTTGTGCAGGGGCAGGGATCAGGCCTGTATAATAAATTTTTTTTCTCTGATTAAAGAAGATGATTTTCGAGGTACATGATGGTGCATTAGTGGTCGAACTTTACAGCACAGTGGTTGGGACGCACTAAGGTGAGGGAAAGGTATCGGTTTAAGTGCGCTGGTAACGAGAGTATCAGCGGGGGTTAGCGGGAGGGGACGGGAGGTGTTAGACTGGTCCTTACTGTGGGACAGAGCGGGACGATCGCACCAGTACGGGTCGTCTGTGGGGGTTGTTGAGTCAGCGGCCCGTCCCAGGTCAGTGGTTGACCTAGGAGCGGCGAGGACCGGAGGCGTCCGGAGTCCTCTGACTGATGAGTATTCCAAAGCGGTGCCCAAGTCTTGGGCGGATGGGGGTGGTTGGGGCACAGTGTTGAGTAGAGCGAGCGGATGTCCCGCTTGATAGCTCCGGGGGTTGTAAGGGTCCGCGGTGGGCGCCTTCACGGGCCGATCCCGCAATGGCATAAGCATCTGCCTGTAGGTGGGGGGGGGGGGGGGGGTAGGGGTCGAAGACATGGCGTTCGAGCAGGATTTCGAGTGGTGGAGATAAGTAGTGGAGTTGAGTGTGGCTTTTCGAGTAGGTGTTTGAGAGTAGTGCGCGTGTTGGCTGCACGCGACCAGGTCCGATGGGGCCTGGGTTTGGTGGATGTTGGCGGCGGACAGGGACGTCCGGACGCTCGGAGGGGCGCGATGTGGCGCGCCGCCTACCGGGGAAGAGACTTTTTGTAAGCGATGTGGTTTTTTGGTGTGTCGCAGTACTTTGACGGGTACATGTGTGGTTTTCGAAGTGGATGGCGCGATAGCTGTCGGGGGGGTGAAATTCAAATCCCTGGAAGCTGCGCCTTTGAGTGTGTACCGTCTGGTGTCGCTACGGATCCACTGACCATTTTGAGCTAGGCTCGGGTGGGGAGAGGTGAATGGTACACGCTGTTCAGCGGCCCTGTCCACCAGTCTTGCGCTCGATGGGAGGCCAGGCCCAGAGCGAAGACGATCGGCGTTGCTCATTCGAGCTACCGACCCATCCCCGTTTTTGAGCGGCAGCCGGCACTAAACCCACCGACGGAGCGAAGACCACCACAAAGAAATGATGTTGTGACCCGCCGCGCCGATTCATGCTCCCCGTCATCAAACTACATGCGTCACCGCGTGCGGCTCAGATGGCGGGAGTGGGAGCATATCGGCGCGAGCGGTCAAGTCGTGAACTGGATCCGCCATGGCGTGCGGGTCAAGTTCAAAAACGGCCTACGTCCCCAACCTTTCAACCACGGAGTCTCCATGCAGGACGCCACCTAGCCTCAACTCGACTTCCTAGCTACAGAGCTTCCACGCTTCGAGGCATGGGAGCGCGCCTCCAGCACCCGCTACGTCTCCCGCATGTTCCTCGTCCCGAAACCCGGTGTAAACAAATGGCGCCTTATCATCGACCTCCGCGAGCTAAACCGCTATTAAGCGGAATTCAAGATGTCCTGCGCCACCTGTCCCGCACGGGCGACTACTTCGTCTCCCTCGACCTAGCGGACGGCTACTACACGCTCGGCATCACAGAAGCGGACCGAGATTTCTTCACAGTCAACTACCGCGGCGAGCTGTGGCGCCTCGCATGCCTTCCGATGGGCTGGTCGGGGTCGGCTTACTATTTTTGCAAGCTAACCCAAGTGTTCACAAACTACCTGCGCCGGGCGCCTACCCCGATGACCTCCTCCTCCGCGACGCCATACAAGCCGTCACGACGTTTCCTTCGCAACGTCCGATGGCGCGGAGTACGACTGCTACCTTACATGGACGACTTCCTATTCATGGCCAGCTCGTACGACGCAGCTCTACTGCTACGCGACCGCATAGAGACCCTTCTCCACCGGCTCGGCCTCCAGCGCAACCCCGACAAAGGCTTGTGGGAGCCCACCCATGTGGGCACCCACCTCGGCATGACAGTCGACCTCTCGAAAGGCGAATTTCGAGCCCCGACCGACAAGCTACATGCCCTCGCAACACAAGCTTCAGCGTTACTCGGCCGCGCGGCTACCACCGCTCGGTGGCTGCCAGCCAGACAAATCGCGGCGTTCGCTGGCAAGGCACAGTTTCTCTACCTCGCCATCGCACCAGCCCGCTTCTTTCTACGCAAACTCCACTGCGTACTGGCTACGCGAAAGGGATGGGGCGGACGTGTGCGGATGACACACCAATTGCGCCGCGACCTCGGGTGGTGGCGCACGGTGCCCGACCAACACAACGGCCGCTCCATCTACAAACCAATCGAGACCGCGTACCTCCACGCCGACTCAAGTGGTTACGGATGGGGAGCCGTCTTGAACGACTACCCTGCCTACCAAGCCCGCGGATTTTGGTACGACGACGACCGCCAGCAACACATCACTTGGAAGGAACTCCGCGCCGTTCGCCTCGCGATCGAGTCCTTTCTACCACAACTCCGAGGTCGACATGTCCTACTTCACGAGGACAACACAGCCGTCGTGGCTACGCTCTCCAAACTCACTACGCGCTCTCCGGTCATGATGACCGAATTACGCCGACTCTGGCACCTCCTGAACGTCAACGACATTAGCATCCGACCCCGCTACATCCGCTCGGCAGCGAACATATGGGCCGACAGCCTAAGCCGGGTGCTCGACCGCGACGACTGGCAGCTAAACCCCAGGATATTCGCCTACCTACAGACAGCGTGGGGTCCACACTCGATCGACCGGTTTGCATCAATTGAAAACGCGCAGCTCCCGCGTTTCAACGCCCGGTGGCGCGACCCACAATGCGAGGACGTCGACTGTCTACACCTACCGGACGCCGCGTGGCAATGCGAGACAAACTACTGCAACCCGCCGTGGTCTGCTCTGCCCGCCCTCTGTGCGAAACTACGCCAATCAGGGGCCGCTGCTACCGTCATCGCGCCGTACTGGCCCCACAAGCCGTGGTTCCGGGACTTCCACGACTTGGCCACCGAGACCATCCACTACCCCCCCTCGCGCGACCTATTCTTCCCCGGTCGACTAGGCTCACGCGAGGGGGTCGGACGGCCAAGATGGAGCATCGTGGCTTTTCGACTGCCACGCCGGCCTGGCTATACACCCGCAGAGGCGCAATAGGACGCACACTACGAACGGCCAGCGCAAGCCTCACAGAGCTACGCGCTATGGCCACTCGTTCGCACAGGCCCTCGCGGCATGTCCGATACACCTTACGAGAACCGGACGCACACGCCCCGTGGACGCCTACCATGACTGACCGACTTCGCGACTTGTTGGGTACCGACCACATCGGGACCACCGCGCTACACCTGCTGAGCAGCTCCTTAGCCCCGACTACGTACGCCAACTACGACAGCGGCATGCGTAAATTTGCCGCTTTCTGCCACGAGGAGGACATCCATCCGCTACATGCTACTACACAGTCGGTCGTTCGCTACACAGCCTGGTTGGGACTGCAAGGTACCGTCGCCGCTGCATCGCTACATCAGTACTACTCGGCCATTAACAAGTTTTTCCGCGACCACCAGCAGCAGCCGATCGCGGTCGGGGAACTTTGGCCGACGCTCGACGCGGACTCGAGATGCAACAACAACGTCTACATGCAGCGGACTCGCGCCTCCCGTGACCCGCCCCTCTAGCGCTCTCGCTACTCACAGCCGCCGCCGACCTCAGAAAACGGCGGCCTCCGGTGGACACCTACTTCACGGCACCTCATCGCGCAATTTCGCGCGCTACTGGCAGTCTGCACAAACTATGCGTTTTTCTGCAGAGCCGAATCATGTGTAAGGTGTTTAACACAAGACCTCGTCGTCGACCCCCCATCCCAGAAAATCTGGCTTTTCATCCGCAAAGCTAAGGGCGATCAGAGGCGCAGCGCAGCCGACAAGCCTATCCTCGCTATCCCGACTACCGCCAATCCGGTGGTGGCCGACCTACTAGAATATTATTGCACGCAGCGGACCGCCTACTGCGAAAAATTCTACAACAGCCCCCCCCCCCCCCCCCCCCCGCCGCACTATGGAGTTTCGTACCTTACGAAAACTCCGGCGACTGGCAAGCAGCTGCGACCCTCTCCGCCTGGCTCCTCGACGCATGCGACGCCGTCGGCGCCACACCTCCAAGTGGATTTAAATGGACATCGCACAGCCTACGCAAAGGTGCCGCCTCCGCCGCTAGTTGCATCGGGACCCCACTCCACGTCGTCAAATACATTGGTGGTTGGGCCAAGAACAGCTCTGTCACAGAAAGGAAATACATCGACCCTACCATGACCCCATTTCCAGCGGCCTGGCAGTACTTCGGCTGGCTCGTCCCCACCAACCCGCTTCATCATGACTAGGCTGCGCAAACCTCCGGTTTATTACATACCGGCAAAACGTGCCCTCGGGTAAATAGTCAGATTGTTTGAAATCTAGAGGTTTGCAAAACTTACTTACATATGTGTCAGAACGTAAACCTGAACAGTAAAGCGTTACTGTAAAAGCGGCGCGTCTCACCCAGTCCTCGAGCTAACCCTCGAGGACTGAGGAAACGCCTAGCGCAACGCCCCATGCCCTGCCCCCAGCAGCACTAGCTAGCGGCAGCCCCTTAAGCCGGTGCAACCCCCGAGCACTGGCACTCTCTGCTTTGCGCTCGCCCATCTGGCTCGCGCAACCCACCCACCCAACCCATAATTAGCGCTAATCTTCCCCTAGGCCAAGCCTGTGGTGGTCTTTTGGCCAAATTGTAAGCAAGCTGATATATTTGGCAAAACTTGCCCTCGGGTAAATGTGGCACTAATTCATGGACGCATTGATTATATAGGGCACTAATTCATGGACGCATTGACTAAATGGGGCACTAATTCATGGACGCATTGATTAAATGGGACACAAATCAATGGATGCATTGATAAATGGGGCATTAATTCATGGACGCATTGATTAAATGGGGATTAATTCGTGGATACATTGATTAAATTGGGCACTAATTCGTGGACGAATTGATTAAATTGGGCACTAATTCATGGACGCATTGATGCGGGTGATGCGGCAGACGCATCATGATCCCATGAATACATCGATGTTTGATGCGGAGGCTTACCGTCAACATGGCAGTAGCTTCCGGGAAAGAAATGTCGTTGCGTAGCGATGGACTCTACATTCTCGCCTGGTGGTACATGTACCGAGATGAGTTCATCGGGAATTGTAGTCGAGGCTGGATAGTAAAAAGCACAATCAGCGTCTACTGACCAAAGTTGAACATGCCATGAAGCTAGGGCAACCACATCCTGCATGGTCGGATCGTCCGATGACTGGCGAGTAAACAAATGTGTCCTTCATGGGAATTCTTGGTATAGTTTATATTGTCTAGTGAGCTCGTTGAACTTAGCCCACTTAGGAAGAACAAACGCAGCCATTGTAGATGTCGGAGTTGTACGCCTAAAGCTTTCGAAAGTACGACCCATATGTTCCGCCAACTCCTAGGGTGGATTAATGAGTTCCCCACTCAAGTCTTTGTGAAGGACATAGTCAGTCGGCAAACACTGAGGTAAGTCACCGTGCGAGTAAAGATCCTCGTCATCAGCACAACCTTCCAACGTAAAGTCAAATCGTGCGTGCATGGGCTCGAAAGCATAGTCAACCAGCTTCTAATCGATTGTGCATGTGGTTACAAGTCTACGACTCTCTCCTTGCTTTCTGTGACGATGACGACCAACTACTAATTTAGCTTGAGTCACCTCCCCCCCCATCCTTGACTCCCTTTCTCTCTCCCGCCCCCGTCCCGTATGTCCCTCCCCACCCATTCCCCTTCCCTCCCACTCCTAGGCGGACTCAAACTACGACCTCGAGGACTTGTTTGACAACCTCCCTCCCGAGTCCGACTCCGTCTCGACGCCATGTGGACCCCCTCACCACTCCCAGCCGACCCCCACAACCTCGACGGCCGGTGCGGCCGCACCTCGTCCCTAAGCCTGCAATAGACGGGCCACACGGCCCGGAGGTTAGACCCCACAGCTCCCCCCCCCCCCCCCCCCTTTACCTCCCTCCCCGATATCCGGCAGCATACTGAAACTACAGCAAATCTGGCCTCGCTTTCGGCTCATTTCAACCCCCACACCTGCTCCACCAAGTTACACCACTACCTCTTCGACTTAAGCCATTTAATAATATGGCATCCCCACCCCCGCGGCAATCTCGACCCCTCCGCGGTGCTTTCCTTCCAATGGGGACGCTATTAAGAACTAATCAACCTTTTCTCCATTGCTACATCCCTCGCTAAATTACACTCCACCCCCTTTGCCTCCTACACCATAATCACCAATAACAAAGTCGATAACTTCCACAACCATAATGTACACCCCAAGCCACTGGACTAACCTATGTAACAAAGGCTCACCACCTCACCATGGCACACCCCATCACTCTCTGCTCATTCTCACCTGGCCACACTCCCACTTTGGACTTCTCCATCTCACCCATGACTCGGCTACCTGGATCGATTCCCTCCACCACCCACCCCCACTTACACTACTCACCCGCTCCCTCTCACTCCTCGCCTCATGGAACGCCACTTCACCTCTCCCAACTTCAACTCTCCACATCCTCAACCCCCCCACGCCAAAGGGACACACACCACGCGTGGTCTTGCATAACCCACGTACTCCTCCACACATACTTCATACTCACAGCACCCCCCGATC